>PNEQ01064098.1:0-14078 GCA_003012365.1 Medauroidea extradentata | reverse complement strand
AAACCCTGCAAGGGAGCTGCTACATATCTGTTAGTTATAAATGTTGAAAATTGTTTGTACTATGTTGGCAAGTTTTTTCAGTGCATAAGTTTCAATAGATTTGGCTAAACATTATTTTCTTATTGTTAGATAGTTAGCCAGAATCATTCAAACTTATGTAAAAAAAAGGTATTGTAGTAAAAAAAATTTCCAACATTTCTATGTAACAGTTTTTTGATGTGTACTCTCTATCAGGATTTAAAAATTAAAATCTATCAAATACCATACAAATAGACCCGTGGCATTAAAATGTGCATTTTTTAACATAGCTTTGTTTTTTCATGGAAAATTAATAAATTTAAAATTCCCGCCATTAGTTTACGGAGATGCCATGTGGAGCGCTAGCATCGCATAGTTTTTTTCGTTAGTTCCACGAGTGACCACTGGGAGCGCTAGGTGCAACTACTAGTACGAAAAAAAAATCTTTGAGTTGCTCATCTTCCTGTTAGGTACATAATCTTTGGCTACTATTAGTTCATGACCAGTCGCAAGGCGCCACAATCGCTAGGCGTACTCGGTCAAAGATGTTAACATAGGAGATACCAATCTAGTAACACCTTATTTTTTCTATGCCACGGCCCATGGCTCCAAAAACTTTTATTTACTTCATAATTTTAACAATGGAAAAAAAGTGGGCGGAGTTTGAATCCGACCTCCCGGATTACAGCGCCAAATAGCACAACATTCTCGGTAACTTGACGAACTACAGCCAAACAACAAGGGGGGTCAAGCCTTAGAGTAAATATAGGGTAGAGGGAGTATCCTCTATACAGCTGCGTACGAAATTGTGTTCAACATGTGTCACGTGACTTTAGTGAAATATGCGCGGGAAATTAAAAATAATATTGAGAGCCGAGATAATAATTGCTTCGTAATCACAACTATGATGGGTTATTTTGGTACCTTATGAATTTATGAACTAAGGAGAGCATACTACCATATTATCGCATAGTATAATTTCGCAGAAATTTCAGAACGACAAATGTAAACAACGTTTGCCACGTTACTGATTTCCTTAACCCAGCTGTTTTTCGTAAAAGTAAATTTTAGCTACATACTTACTATAAGGTTTTGAACCGATATCTTGGTGACACCACATGACTTAATATATATTCTGGAAGGTATGCCATGAGTTTCAAACAACACGACTGCATTTTTACGACGAGAAAACATAAATAAATAAACTACACCAAACTACACACATTTGTGACGTCATGTTCCCTCTACTATATATTACCTCTATGGGTCAAGCAAAATCAATTGGTAGACACACCTTATTTTTTCTATGGGTAGACAGGTGAGCCAGGTGAGTATCCAGAACTGTTCTTTTACGACCGTGGTCATAGAAAAAATAAGGTGGTTCAGACTTGTTCTTCAAGACCGTGAGTAATAATAATAATTATAAATTGAAGTGTAATCTACCTTCTCATTTCTGTGAGTGCAATCGTGATTTTTGGATACAAGCATGGTCTTTTATCTACTATCTTGATAAGTTGAAAATTAAAATATTACTTAGCACATCCTCATTATTCTCATACTATTAGCCTGAGATAAATTCAGTCGTAAATGTTTAATCACCATAGGAAACAGAGACAAGAATTAGAATTTTGCTAGAGTTTCAATTTCTCGCCGTCGTAACATGTATCGCGCTTTAACAATGCTAAAATAGGAGGTGGAAATGCCTACTGCGCAAACACTTGACGTTAGTGTATTTGAGCCCTTGTTGTACGAAGGATATGCATATGGTCACTGTCACTCATAAACATTGATTCAGCCATAAGAAGCAATGCATTTTACACGAATTTTTAAGATCAATAAATTAGTACAAATATGCAGTGATTATCTTAGTCTATGTTTAATGGAAAACTGAATTTTGCCATAAATGTGAACTTAACAACATGACTGCGTTTTGTAGTAAAAGTTTGTATAATTTTGGCTAGTTATCGACTTAAGTAAATTTCATTAAAGTCAATAATTAACCAAAATTGGGAAATCTTTATGTGTTGAATTAATTAAGCTACATGATACAAACAAATTCTAACAATTCTATGTGACGGTTTTACGATATACGCTCCCTTTCAGGATTAAAAAAAAATATAGTTAAAATAGCATAAATAAGGAAATTACCTCTTAAGGGCACGATCTACAACAATTTCTATTTTTATATTTGTGCAAGAATATTTCTTTCTTATATTACACACGAGACTAAATTTTGTTCTTAACAACATTTTTTTTTATCTATGATAATAGTTTTTGTGATAGTATCTCGTTACCATAAACATTATTTACATTTTACGGTTTTATGTGCGCCACTACAGTAAAACAAACTGACAAAGCAACCTAAAAAATAAAATAACAGCGACTGACGATGTTACATGGTACATGGTCTCCAGCATTAAACCACAAAATAAAATATTTTTGTACTGGAAAAAATTGTTGAAATTTGAAACTAATACGTAAAAAAATGAAAAAAAAAAAAAAATACAAACTTTTATTTCCTTCGTTTTATGTAGGCTACATCGTTATACACGGTAAATTTCTTCAGTTTGATAAGTCAGTTAGTTATAGTGACGTCCATAAAAATGTAAAATGCAAAATTTGGACTTATACGAATCATTTCTCAAAAACAATGAAAGATAACAAAAGTTTTGTGACATCAAAATTTAGTCCCAATTTATGTCTAAAATGAGAAAAAAGTACCTGGTACAAATATAAAAATAAAATTATGACGATGAAAATTGCTGAAGAGAGTGCCCTTAACACTTTTCCCGACAAGCTTACAAAACACCTTGGTTCAGCAAGGAATTCTCCGCTCCTGGGCATATTGGGCAGCCAATCAAAGGGGAGGATTCTGACGGTGCTGGTAGGGGTGAGAAGAATGGTAACCACATCGAGTTAGGGGCTCGAGGGAGAGTCTAGCTTCTTCTACGGCCGCGACTGTACCCTCTGACTCGGGGCTCGAGTCCTGGTGCGTATCTTCTGCCACTTAGAGCGAGGCCCGTTGTCCAGGGACTTATCCCCATCTACTTTCAACGACGTTACGAGCGGTGAGTCTTTAGGGAAGAAGAGAGATCCTTAACCTATCTCATGTCTCTTCTTGGCATAAATCTTCCTCCTCTCATATATTCTGAATTAACTGCTGTTTTATTTCCTTGTATCTGCTTCTAATACATTCTGTTACGTTCATCTACTTCTTATTTATCTTCCCCGTCGCGGTTGAAGTAATAACAATTACCGCTGCGCGGAGGAGTAAGGAAGTTCAGTTTAGTTAATAGTAGTTGAGTAGAGGGGAATTGCCAGCGGGGGTGGGTGTTTTAAACCTCCCCCCGCCCCCACCGCAAACACCAACAAATTAGCCATAACAATTAAATAAAAAAAATATTATTCAAAGATTAAAACTATTTTGACCATTATAACATTCAATGTTTCGTTACGAAAAACTGCTAAAATAGTACTGATCTGCACTTTGAAATTCAAATTTTCTTTAGAGAGGACTCCCGGACGCACAGCTTTAAAGGGTTCGTCATTGTTCAAAATATTATTCTCAGGTTAAACCCCCTCTTACACAAATCCTGCGTACACCACTGGTCGAGTACGCAACCGTGAGAGCTGCAGCGTGTGTACATTACTCCTGTAGAAGAAACATTATTCGCGACGGCGGAAGCAGAAGGTAGGCATGGCAGGGATATGTTATCAGTTCGGGAATTGACATCGTCGGGGGTGTCATATCGCGTCAGTCCATCCAGCGTCGAACACTTGGGAAAGCCCTCCGCTACACTTCCCCTCCTACGTTCACAATTTTAAAGCAGCAAGAAAATAATGTTCTCGTATAGTCTTCTATCTATTAGCTCGTAGATTTAGTGATTTTAATGTCACCATATTGACAAATACCTTGTGTATATACATATGTGTGTGTGTGTGTGTGTGTAATCAATGTTACTAACACATATCTTGGTTTTAAACTCATTCCTTTAACTCCGAGCAAAGCTGTTGCAAAGCAACTGGAATTGCAGTAATAACTTACAAGACCAAGAAAGGTTTAGAAAAAGTAACTACTTGAATATGATAGAGTATATTATTATTTTTATTTGTCTTTACGTTATATCGTTATTCATTCAGTGGTCTCTTCGACAGCAAGATTTTTAGAGACGGTTAGCTCGCAACTTTACACAAGGACAGGAGGTACAATAGGGATTGGCCATGGCCTTTGTTAGGCAACCATCCTAGCGTTCACATGGAACGACTTTCGGGTAACCAAGGAGAACCGAAATGAGGTTGGCCGGAACCGAATATGGAACCCGGGTCCTCCGTACACAAGTTCAAAGTCTTACCGATGTTCCTCATTACTCAATATCCCAGAGAATAATATTGGTCACATTAATTTACTCATATTACCAAACAACAAACAACTTTGAAATATAACCTCAATCGAACGTCGTATAACTGCAGACTTGAGATGGCCGTCTGGATAAACGTATTTTGCACGTTCGAAACCTAGAAGTTGGAAGCGTTAAGGACGAGACAACACGCGCATCACACTTCTCTCTAGCATCTAGGCGTAAGTCACTGAACTGGTGTGTAGTCGTCTCGCCGACAACGTGCTGTACGAAACTTCCAGTTGTGACCCTATCATTATATGACGCATTATTAAAGACAAAGGTGTATTGTACATACCTATACCTGTTAAGAGATTCTTCGGTAAGATTTTCGTACCTGAAAAGACAGCACAAACACCAATTTTCGCCATTTTCGGTAGGTAGAAAATATACGCTTTAATGAGTATTGCTGAACTTGAAATGGGTATGCACACGTAAGCAGACATAACTCATGTTCAATGACCAGTTTTCGAATAATCTGCTAACAGCCGAAGCTCTACACACCGCTCTACGGCCCGGACAGACGGCCACCTTAAACTAGTATGTATGATGTATGATCTGTGGTTTCGATTGGTGTATGTTTGTGTATGGATTCAGGGGATACATGCTTATCCGAGACTCTTTTCAATACCACTACATTGCTTAGATCCCTACAGTACATCTGATAAGCTAGATAATCATCGTACATTAGCTCTAATACCATATAGGATACGGTATTGATTTCGTATTGATAAAATATAAACGTTTCCTTATTGTTGTATTAGGTGTAAACAAGGTGAAGTGGTCAAACCACTTTCTTCCGTTTACAGTGAGACTACTCTTGATAACCTAGCCCTTATATTCCGTTATTGCTTCATAATCTACACACCAATACCACCCTCATCTGAGCTTAAGACTTCACAGTTAAAAAAATAGATAAATATCTCTCAAATCTCCACTCTTGTGTAGGATAATACTAACCCTATATAGATTTGTTTGGTTGATAATTGTGTTCATCAAATACATTTGCTCATTTTTCTTTCACAGTAGCTCAAGTAACTGGGTCAAGCTAGTGAGTGAAGAGATTTTGATCTGTACTTAACATCGACGTCTTTTGCACTGGTGAGTGTGACTTGACGTATGGAGCATCGTCGGAATCAATTAATTGGCGAGAAAAATGGGATATCTACGAGAAAATCCGGTCGCGAGCGACATCGTTCGGCACGATTCCCAAATCCGGGGACCGACCCCGCCGGTAATCGAGTCAGGATCGCCTAGGTGGGAGACGAAAGGTCTGACCCGTCAACCACTGTGGTCACTGTCAAGCTACTGTAGTATGGAAGGAGTTAGGTACGGTGTATGTGGAATATGCAATACTTACATTAGTGCTTCCCCAGCCATCGACAGTGCCGTATGTCCCGGGCGCCACTTCGTCATTGTACTCCGGCAGTGTCACAGGTCCTACGGTACTGCTGTAGTTAAAAGGTGTAGCCACCTAAATGACACAATTAAGTACAACGGGTCAACTAACACTTCGTTTATTGAACTCACTTAACAACTTTCTAGATTTAATAAACATGTTGTTGCTAAACTGCGTGTCAATATTTTGGGGGAACAGTCATGACATTTAAATAAACAAAAACTCTTATATGAACATATGTAAGAACATGCACCAACCCTGCACTACAGTTCACGGTAGATGGTGTATAGTGAGTTCTGGATCATGTTATTGTTGAATATCATTGCAGCTATCATACCAGACGAGAATATATGATGGATGATAGGCTTGGTAACATACCAGTGTAACATGTTTCTTACCGCGTTATACACCGTAAGTCGTGTCTGCCTTTCAGCAGATATATGCCAGTTTGTTTTTAAGCCGACAACAGACTGTTGTGATGGAAATGCGCTCCAGTTAATTGGCTAACGCGTAAATGCGATGATGTCGCTCCAATTCGCGTGTCTGGTTAGCTCATACCGCTAAGGACCCCTATTCTTCGCGAAAATAATTTTAGAATTTTGGTTCCAGTTTGTTTCAGTGACTTATATGCACATCTGCAATTCTGCCTCACGGTTAATGGCAGCGTCTCTGTGTACCTGAGACAATTTACAATAACGTTCCTGCATAAGATGTCTGTCATTGGCCGGTAGAATCCCAAGGCTCGTGAGAGTTAAAATATCCAATCAGTGACCACGAATCAGAACTCCAGATGTGCATGTAAAGCACCGAAACAAAGTGGGGCAAAACTCATTTTGCGAAAAACAGGGGTAACTACTTATCGCCCTGATACCTCCAAATCTAAAACAGAGTACGCACTGTTATAGATTCTAGACAAGCAGGTGTACACCTTCGTGTTCTAGACGACTTGCATTGTGTGATTGACCGATTTTTATGCAGGGTCTTGCATTCTAGCTAATATAGTTCGGAGGTGGTTCTAATTTTCATGCTACTTCTTGAGCAAGTAGGTTTGTTTGTGGTTTTATTTGACACGTTTACATATGTTAATTTATCGTGATATTATTTATTTGAGAGTAGAAAATAAACTGAATGAAGACTTCAATAGTCACACCTCCAAATAGGCTCTCATATTTATGAATATCAGGAGTATAGGCACATTTATGCAAGCATGCAAGTACTGCTGTTCACGGAGCTAGTATACAAGGAGTTTTACACCTGCTTGTTCAACTTCTTGTTCGAGAAACTAAACCATGTGTACTGATCTTTAGGCTTCCAAATACGCCATCGTGAACATTGTTCTCCTTAGATTTACGGAATTTCCGGAAAATATTTATCCGGATACCGTAGTGTATCTATATTATAGACATTTTCATATTTTATTTTTACGGACACTATTTCCGTTTATTAACGATATAATTCCGTTAAAATTATAAAGGTGTACATGAGAGCATTTCATGTGGTACCGATTGCCAGTGAAATATTTTAGTATGTTACTAAAGAGTACTAAGCAACAGTTGTCAAAAAAACTATCACAAACATTTGGTAGCACTGATAAAAATAATATTCGTTGTTTACGGAGAGGTGCTGGTAGAAAATTCCTCAGAAGAGCCCGGTAACTTACGGAAGGCAACTAACTCCATTTATGGAAACTCACAATTTTATGGGACTTCTCTAAAATGCAGGCACAATAACGTGTACTGTTATTTTTTAGTTTCTTCTCGCAGTTTTACTTATATTTAATAAATTAAACAGAATTATGTATAACAATATAATGTTTCTGTTAATTAAACAGACATTTCCATAAAATTGTCCATAAATTATCGGAAAATTTTAAACAGTGTAGGTTGACGACATGCTTAACAGATATAGCAAACATCATATAGTAATGGCAATTTGGTAGAAAATAATACCTGTGACCAAACAAGTGCGAATATCATGTTTTAACTAATGACAACTTAATTCAAATAATACCAGTATCCCAACCTCAGTGTTTTCTTTATTTTAACAAAATAACCGTATAGTTTTAGCTACCGAATGTTTTTTCTACAGTTACATTGCAGTAGGATCATTCTAAATATTATCGACGGCTAAATTAGAGCGAGGCCCTTATTTTAACAGTAACTTTTTTTGTATTTCCGTCTACGGGTTTTGTACTACATCAAAGTTTATGCGATAACAGCAGTAATAATACAGGCTTCAATACCTTATTAGGTAGGTACAGTCCCTATTTTAACAAATTGTTGTTTCCTATAATAATATCAGGGGAGAAGAGAAGAAAATATTTACGATTTATAGTTTCAGCATTAATTATTGTTGACAGAATGGAAATGACACCTTGATTAGGGCGATGTCGTTGGGTCTACTGGTGAAGTTGGGATGTACGGTCCAGTTTTCTATTTCGTACAGTTGACCACCCGAGTCTGTCCTGTTGCTGCCTGCCCGTATCACCATCTGGCTGGGGATGCGCCTGTGGACAGAGATTTTTCAAGAAATCTGTTAATAATGCTTGCAGCTGTCAAGTTTAAACGAGCAGTACAAGGCCTATTGAAATGTATGGGAGATCGGAAGTCGCCGTTTTTGTGTATGACAAAATGGCGGACCCAGTTCATTTACCAATCACAATACGAAATAAGTTCGTAAGTAAGCCCTTGGTCAATGTAAATTAATAATTATCAAACTGTGTTAATTAATCTCTGAGAGATATTTATTACTCAGAGAAGCGTCTGCATAGACGGTTCAGGATTAAGTGAGCACTAAAAAAAAAAAAACCCCTCCTAAATGTCTATTTTCCGCCAGTTCGTATCTTTCCACGCGTACCGGCTAAGGTCGGTAAATCTCTAATCTCTCTGGACATGACACTTTATGTTTGCGCATGTAAGATACATTTTGCATTCGTCAAGAATACGTATCCTTGTAAATAAAAGCCTGTTTATCCTCAAATACACGAAATTGAGTTGGTTTTTATTACAGTATTGTTGTGTTTATAGAGGAAAATAAACGGAACTACATACAACCATACACAGAGTAATGTAACTAGTGTTAATGTAATGTCATATTACAAGCAGCGAAGGCCAGCGCTTTTTTTTTTTTTTTTTTTTTCGAAGGTTAAATCTTTAATTCTCACTTTATCCCGAACAAACCATACAAGTGTTCCTAACCTTCGAAGACCTCAGTGCCATATCGCAATGAACAATATGTCGGCTTCAACAACTACTTCACATGTTGTCTCCTGCATGTTCTTACCTCCACGAGGGAATCAAAATTTAACAAATTACCGCTCAACTCGAAAAATAACTACTTCGAACAAACAATAAGGTTCTAAACGGAATATATTGATTAACTATCTAGTGCCCGCGACTTCGTTCGAGTTTCAGTTGATACGACAATTTTTGGGTACTCCGTAATGCCTCCCTGCTCCGTTTAGCCCCTACACCCTCATAACCTATGATACAGTTCTTTTCCTCTCGGAAACTTCGTGTGCTCATACACATCAGCACTAAGGTTCCATGGCAATCGGATAAATACTATAGGAGACAACTTTTAATATAAGGAACTCTGCAGGACAATCTACTTGTAAACAATTAAGTTACAACAATATCAGTTGCACAACCCAATTGTTAGCAACCAAGCTACAACAATGACAGTTGTACAATCTACTTGTTAGCAACCAACCTTCAAACAATGACAGTTAACAACCAAGCTACAACAATGGCAGTTGTACAACCTACTTGTTAGCAACCGACCTACAACAATGGCAGTTGTACAGCCTACGTGTTAGCAACCAAGATACAACAATGACAGTTGTACAACATACTTGTTAGCAACCAACGTATAACAATGGCAGTTGTACAACCTTTTTGTTGGCAACCAAGCCACATGAAATTCCTTTCTCCATAAGTTTCCTGACAAGTATTAAGGAATAAACCCTATCTCAATTTCCAGGTCCCAAGCTACATCTGTGCCAAATTTCATTGCGATTGGTTCAAAGGATTAGATATGAAGAGGTAACAAAAAGAGTTTATTTCGTTTTATAGTATTAGTGTAGACATTACCATAAAATGTTTACTAAAAGTTGTTATATATTCATCAATATTTGTAAAAATAAAGTGTTATTGTGACGTTATTAGAAATGGACAGCATTAACTAAGAAATATTCTACGTGCGACGAGTAGTTTTCTAACTAAAATCTACCTACGTAAATTCTGCACTCTTTTCAGCTGTCTATGCATGCAGCCACCTTAATGTGGACGTCTACCTTGTTTGTGAACTGCGTTATTGCAGAGTTTTAAGAATAGTTTTATTATTAAACATTAAAACCCAATCCAAATAATTATGACTTTAAACAGGAAATACATTACTGACCATGGCGAAATATATTTTTAATAAACGGTACACTGTTATGATTAACATTTCGAAGATAACTAACATTGTCAAGTACGCCTTTTTCAGATAGCAGTAGGCTACATCTCAAAATTTTAATACTGTAATACGTCACGTCTGTAAAAACATGTTTCTGGAGTCGCGTTACATGGCTAGTAAAGAAAAATTAATATATTCTTCTCAGGCGTACATACGTGGTTCGTAAAACAACTCTATGGTTGGAGTAGAAGATGGTTGAGCATTCACCTCCAACCAAGGTAATCCGTGTTCTAACTCCGATTCTTCGCATGTAGATTTCGAGGCGTATGTTGTCGTAGAGCGGCTGGTTTTCTCGGGGTTCTCCCGTTTCCCCCGCCCGTCGTTTTGTAAGACCTCAATTCAGGTCATCCTTCGATACAGGTAAATGGCTACTGTCGTCCAGTTATAAGCCTGCACTCTGGGCGCGATACCCTCCACATTCGATATTTGAGCAGCTGACTTTCAGAATCATAAAAATCAGACAGCTAATCTCAAATTGATTTCCACACAGGATTGGTGAGTTACACACTAATATGAAGTCTGTTATAGTAAAAATAAATATGTCACTATCGAAAATAAGTATAAATTTTGTGTCATCACAAATAACACATGTCCAACCAACTGTATTGTGCATTCGTGACAAGGGCACAACAGCTGCTGTATATTGTAAGACGTAGAGCTACGAAATGCTGCATCTCATAAGATTACTAATTTCAAAGTCAAATATGTCGTCATTTTCTTTGGAAACTAATATGATAATCTAATTCTTGATTAACGAGCGGATTGTGATATTAACACAGTTCGTATTAGTAACCATACGTTGACTGTTAAAGTGACGAATAATAATATACTTGACATGTTTGATTTTCGTCAGAATCCCAACATTTAAGATATTTCCTCTTGCCCGTAAAATTTGATGAAGTGGACATGATCTTTGAAAGATCTATTCAATGGGAGTGCATTGCTGACTGTAGTTTATTGATACACACCGTTGCTATGCAGAAGTCTGTCAAAGAAAACTACAGGAAATAGGAAACCAAAGACACATTACACTTGAGTAAATAGGATACACACACAATATACAATTCCATAAATGGAATCCAGTCAAATAAAAACAATCTGTCCTTTTGCCAGAGCATGTCTCGAACCTGTGTTGACTGCCTTGGTAATATCGGATTTTTATTTGGATCTCCTTGTTTTTATTTGTCCCAATTACATTTATGACATTTTATGTTGTGTATGTGCACTGTAGACTAATCCACACTCTGATTTTAATTTTTTTCCTGTTTTCTTTCGTTTGTTTGGCAGATATCTGCATTGTAAACGAGTATGTCTAAAAACTGCATTCCGACATAATGGAAATGAGTGGGCTTGAATGTTTGGTTCTTTTAGTTAACTTCCTGGTTCCACGTTTGGTAGACATAATCCTCTAAAATTATAAGTATGTTGACTAGTTACGTTCTCAAGCAGTGCGCTGCTGTGACGACCCAATCGGGAGAGATGATGGAACCTCCACACAAAGGAAAATTTGGTGAGTCCTCTTTCACCAACTGCAGCGACACCTGCCAACAAACATCAACATGTATTTATTTTATCTATTTATTTTTCTCAGTCGCCTGTATACACCACTTATGAGTAGAATATTCTCAGAAATGTAGGTGTTGTCAAGTTTGATACAATTTACAAATAACATGTCAAAATATGTAGTTAGGAAGCCAATATATACATTTCACAACTATACAAAAACCTAATCATATAAGCAGAAACAAAATCGTATCTCAACCATTTGAATGTTCACTTACGGAGTAGTATGTTTTGTTAATTAAAAGTTATTAAATTTGTTTGCTTCAAGATTTTGTTACAAACAAGTCTACTATGGACTTTTCACGATAAAGTGAACACTTCTAAAATTCTCCTTAGCAGAAATCAATAACCAATAATTAGAGACCTGAAAAATTCGTGTTGTCTTTATGGCACAAGCTAGGATTCAAGTAACTAAGAAGGTCATGCCACTTTCGCAGTTGACCGTTGACTTATCTGACACATCTTGAAGAGCGCTGATCCAGTAAGAAGCAAGTAAATGCAGGCTCAATCACGTGGTACCAATGTTAAACAAGGAGCAGCCAGTGAGCAGTTGCCGTATGTTTGACTGCACAAATATTCTTGAAGGCTAGATTACACGTCAGTGAACACGTGAACTGTTCAGGTTGTTATCATATTTCACAACAGCCTCAGACGTCAACATTTGAGAGCTGGGAAAAGTACACGTAGTTTTAATATCAACAAGTGGCGGAAGAATACACACGGGTGTATGAAAACAAACTAAGACATTCAAAAAGGTGAACTTAAGCACAAGAGAGCTTTATGCAGATATTAATAATATCATCCTACATATACTGACGTAATAATTACATGATTTGTAAAATTGTACTACAGTTTTTTGTGGTAATAATAGAGGTAATGAAGGTAAGACGTGACAACCGACTTAAATTTGTACTAGCATGTCTTGTGAGATGATCTCGATAGAGATGGGAATTAAGATTTTCGATAAGTTACTTTGTTGTTAAAAGCAAATAAAAATTTTCCGAAAGGATGTCACTGGTTGCGAAATGTAAAAGGGTGTCGGCAAACTGAAAATATCTAGTTAAATCTGCACCAACAATTTAATTCAGAGTATGTACTTTATTCTTTAAGTTATTAAATTAACTGTTGCAAAATTATCCTATTTTTTAGAAGAAAATTAAGAATAAAGTGTAGTATCCAGATTCGGCACAAACAGATCAGTACTGAAGTGCACTAATTTTGAGAATGCCTGTATTCAGTAAAGTTGTAGAGCGAATTTAAATATAACAACTTTTAATATGCAGGCATGTCTATAAAACGTAGAAGAAAATACATTCAAAGAATAGGAAACTAAATTCAACTTACTGGGAAACTTCTTGGGCATACCAGACTTTTTTTTTAATTATGTCGGTGATGTAAGCTAGAGGTTTATCTGTTTAAGTAAGTTAGTGCTTTAAAGAAGATTACAGTAAGTTAAAAGAGAAGGCACAATGTCGGGCGTAAAGGTTAGTGAATAATAAATGGAGGAGACAGTGAGAGGCTGATGAGGACTAAGGGAACATTTTACCACCAGTGATGCTGATGGAACTGGGGTGAATCTCGTTAAAGGAAAGGAATAGAGTGGAAAGGTTTGTTATTATGAACAAGATGGTGAATGGAGAGGGAGGCTGGGGTAGGTTAAGTTGCCTATTAACTAAGGCAGAGTATAGAGGCAGAGGAAATAACAGCGAGAAGATTCAGATTATGACCAGAACAGAGCGGGCAAGGAAGTCTATGCTTAGGATGTCGGTGAGGGAGTGAATTTCGCTTTAGGAGGAATTGATGATTGTGAGGGGTGTTGGAAAAGATTAGACGGGAATTGGTAAGTGGTTTGATATATTCACAGCTTTTGTCAGCTGAAACAATTTCGTTATTTTGTAACGCATCCAAAACTTATTATGTTGTGTATTGTTTTATTAAGAAAACTTAACGGTTTCGGGAAAACCACCGTCAGAATATATTCAATGCCCTGGGAGTCTTCCATTTGGATTACAAGACAACGGCAAGCATTATTTCATCACAGAGGTGTGGTGTCCTTTGGCCAAAAGCAACTATTCAAGGGCACCACAATAATTTCTTATTAAAGGGAAAGTGAAATTTATCCCGAGCAAGGATAAACCTTATAACTCAGCAACAATAATTAAAAAAAAAGGATTCAAAAAGTTCTGCGCGACTCATTACATAATAACTTCACTAATTTTATTACAAAAAAACACTACACTCCA
>PNEQ01064097.1:0-14078 GCA_003012365.1 Medauroidea extradentata | reverse complement strand
TACACTGTAACAACTAGCAAAGCCATTGGCTGGACTCCTCCCCTCGTGACCAGCTAGGGAGGTGGTTCGAGCGGGGGTGGGGTGAGGCCCCAAGACACACTATGCACCTGCTCGTCTCTCCCTCGTCTTCACAAGGACACAATATATACAATTTCTTATTTTTAACATAAAACTTGGTGTAGTAATGGTATTTCGATGAAAACTATTGCAATGTGATCGTGATACAATGACGAAGAGAATGAATGGTCGCAAGACATATTTACTATTGCACATTAATTTATGATGGTTGACACTGATGACTATTGAATATACTAAATCGGGGCGGCGACCATATGGGCCTGTCACAATATCCAACTTGGTGTAACAATTATGCAAGCATTATTTCCTCTATTCTGGTTCCGGAAATGTGCGCAAACTTTATACAAATTAGTTAAAATTTGTTGAATTCGCTTTTTTTATTATTATTCATTGACCAATGAATTACAAAAAAAAAAAAAAATACGTACATGAATAATAATTTCGTACTCATTCTGTAATAATTGTTTATAAGTTCGTTAGTAAGTTGCTAAGGAAAAAAACACCCAATCCCTTATTTTACGAATGCCTCTTATCAAACAACTTTTCTTTACGTGGATTCGACTTAATAATAAAACTTTGTGGCTTTATAGGCCTACAGATGACGACGAAAGTAAAACTATTCTTCATAGTTTATGTGTTTTTGATTTATCATGTTGAAACTTTCTTAGCGTATCTGGCGAATCACACAAATCTTTAGTGCCCCACTGCAATTCGGTTTGGAAACCACGGACTTTTTTTGTTAAATTGTTAGTGTTCTCAGCCAAACAATGCAAAAGTGTTTAAATTTGTGTCTGAAGTTACAAAATGCAGCAGTCGGAAATTGCTGTCACAAAAGATTTGCAGTCGATTTAGCAAATAGTTGTTTGTTGCTCCCAATTGTGTATGGTTTTTTTTATTGCGCGAAAACTTTAAAAATTCGTTTAACTAACGAAGTGCTTTATCATATTCCCTAGGACCTATGTTAATGTTACTGAATTGAAATGTTTTAAAGCACTGAATATCATTATGATGCGTGTAGAGTGACCATAACAGGAATCCAAACCTAATAGTTATTATAACTGTAAGAAAAACTTAAATGTAAATATTTTAGCTTGGAATTAAAGCCCTTTGCTGGAACCTGATAATCATTTAAAAACTTCTGGTTGAACCATAACTTGAACGATAACTTTTCAAATTGATCCCCGCAGTAGGAATATATATTTGCACTTATTAAAAAAAAGTGAATATCTCCGCATGGGACAATGTTATCAATTCCAACAATGGCCGAGCTAGCTGGCAGTCCGCGAGATTCAATTTTTAAAATCTGCACCGGACGCTCTGTACGTATATGTAAATGAAACGGAAATTACGTGCGGCTACCGGACGCCGTGGCCATGCGAAATTTCCTCCTCCGTGCACGGGCGCGGTGACGCCATTTTCGCGCGCAGTAATAACAACACAAGCGAGCAGAGCTGCCAACTGTTTTCCCAACTGGAGTGGCGCTGCGCACGCGCGGTACCTAGCGGCGAAAACACTAATTACACTCGTGCCATTCTGGAATAAGAGGGAAGAGGGAGAGGACGAGAGTGGAGGGGGTGTTAAACCGGCTCGCACACACCCCTCCTCGCGCGGTGCCGCTCTCCATTACCAATTAAATTTAATTAATAGCCAGCGGGCTGGGACTTGACTGCGGCTTCGCGCGAAATGCCCGTTCGCACTCTCCCGTTCCGGTGAACTTCGGACGCGAGTTCAGCGCTTTTTGTAGTCTGTACAGTGTAAGTTTGCCTGATTTTTGACATTCTCTTGTCAGAAACATGCTTGGTAAATACACTGTGTTGTCTTCTATAAGTGTCTGTAAACAAACTTGCAGAGACAAAGTTTTTATTTTTTATTTTCAGGAAGTCAGGATGAAATTTTTAAATGTTTGTTGCAACAGAAGTTTACAATAAGAATTTCTTGGTTTTGGACGTATGCCATTGCTCATGTTTTGCTGACCAAACTTGTCTTAAATGACAAAGTACAAAATATAAGAAAATGCTTCTTAGAGGAATTTGGTCAGTTTTTTTTTTTAAATTCATAACAGCAAGAATTCTAATGATAGAATTCTGCCAAATTTCGTCAACACATGCGAATTCGCATATTGGTGTTCCGACCAGGCGAGTTTCAGTCTGAAGTCGAGAAAATATTGCAAATCCCGAAACGTTGAATTTTTTCGTTGAATGGAAATTATGTCGTGTTGCCTTCTGCCATTTGTTTGTTGTCCACTGTTTTTGTCATGTGGGAATCTTGCCGGACGATGCCGTTGGTCGGCGAGTTTTCTCGGGGATCTCCCGTTTCCACCGTCCCTTCAATCCGGGGTGCCGCTCCTTATACCCTCATTTCACCCCTCACAAAAATCTCTCTGTCACTCTGTGGTACCACTAGACTCGACGAGGCAGGCACACTCTACCAGTAGCGTGTGGGAAATGACGTAGGAATTGTCCAAACCAAACACACAACCCGACCCCTGTAATCATATTCGTTGATTTCTTCACACATATTTAAGTCGCATGCCCAGAGTGTATACTGCCCTCATAATTTAAATGACCTTAACTCCACTGAACCTAATTTGTCAGGAAACAGCTTTGAAAAATGATGATGTACCTACGAATTTTACTATTACTTACTAACATAAAAACTGTATTCCAGTAATGTTGAAGGGTGCCTTAGAGTACTAAGATGCTGTAGATATTTAATACAGTTCAACTATCAAGTAAATAACTGTAAATATGGATAAAATATGGAGGTAAGGTTTTCTGTGTAATTAGTGGGACAAAATAAATGCATCGTAAATTATCGTAACTCCACCAAGTTTGTACCACAGAAACTCCTTTCATTAACACCACCCAAAACAAGATTCAATGAATGGTTAGAATCATAATTGTTAAGTGTATTGACTTAAATAAGAATATAATGTATGAAATAGTTTATAAATAATTATTAATAATTACTACCTCAAGTCCATGTGGGTAACGACATAATAAAACAAAAAACCTGGACTCCATTCACGAAATTAAAGAATCTTAATTCCACTGGAGTTGAGGTAGTTTCAGCTATTACAGGGGGATAAGACTTTTTATTTTGGTAACGGAACACATCTCTGTGGACTTAAAAGGTAAATTATACATTAGATTTTGGCATTTCCCGAGGACTTAAGGTTAATTGTACTGTTGAATATGTCGCAGAACTACCCAATAAGAAAGAATTTAACTCTAACTCATTTTCGCCAAAAAGTGGAGTTAAGGTCATCTGTATTATGACGGCAGTATAGTCGGATCTAATATCGCTTCTCCTGAAAAGCGACTACGGCACTCCACTGTTTTCGAAACAGTGGGTCCAGTCACTTCATTGTGGTTTTAATTATGTCTACTGCTCACATTTCTTTCGCGTCAACCACCGCTACCTTGGTCTTGAACATGGTAACTGAGGAATTTGTCGAGATGCAGTCAATTGACATTTCGAACACAGGTAAACTTCCCTGAGGTGAATTTCGACTGGTCTACCCTACCGTCGTGAATTTTCGTAAGCGCCTCTAGTCGTTTGATGGTTAACCACCGGTATTTTATCGTTCGGGTTAGGACCTAAGTCTCGATAACGCTGTCCAATGTTCTGAAAATCGTGGTGATTTCATTCGGCGCCGTTTTCCATAACTTGCAAAAAAAGCAGGATTTAAAACTTGAATTTCAAAGGTGGATGTCCACCTTATGAGTTGAGCAAGACAGTAAGTTTCAGAACAAAACTGTCAACTTTTTTCACAAAGATTCATATTCCGAAACATTTCGAGTTAGTTTTCAAAGAGTCTGGGTACGTTTTTCTTTCTGGTAGAGCTGTAGCACAGTGTCTATTACTATTTCAAATTGTTTGTGATTTATTGACTGCGCACTTGCGTCGAACAACAGAAAACTCCCACACACGATCACAGAACTACAAGTCTTTTGTTCACCGTCAAAGGCGTTCACGGCAAGCAGTAAAATGAGTTGAAAGAATGTCACAGTGGAGCAACTGCAAAAGGTCGGAGAGTTCGCTGAATATATCAGCCCACGCAATAAAGAGGGGGAGGAGCTTTCTCTCCCGAAGCGAATGTAAAAACACGCTGGAGGGATGGGAAGTGGGGGAAGAAAATATTCGCTCTCGGTAACTGGCTTCCTGCCGTTCGCGAGACCATATTCCTCCCAGATGATGCGTCTACGCTCCAGAGGATCTCGGCAGACTTTGCATCTTCTCCAGCCTCCGCAATAACGTGTTTCCGACTGATTTCGCGTTCCTCACATTTCGCCTTTCATCTAAGAACTCGTGGGGAAAAGAAGCTGACGTCAGCGAGTTTGATTTTGTTGAAAGTTCCAGATTTTTCGCGCGAACCGTTATTCACAGAAAGTCAAAAGGCAACGTTATGTGATTACAGGATGGATATTGACGGAATTTAGAACCATGTATTTTATTATATGAAGTATTTTCTATAAATAATACTTCAAGGCGAGTAAGTTAAAGAATATTTACAAATATTAACTTTATTAAAACAGCAGTAATTTAATGAGAAGGCTTACGTTTATTTAAATTTAATTCTCACTTACCTCAGTTGACGTATATATTTATTACGTCACGAATAATGCAGTCTTATGCTGTTGAAAAAATAAATCTCCCAGGGTATGTAGGGTATGTATACGTATTGCTCGATAGTCAAACGTTTCTAATTTGCTTCAAACTGCCTTCTATTTAAGAATTTCTGCTATTGAATTACTTATGTTACCAAGAATATTTTTCCTACTATACAACACGCAGATAAATATGAGACCTGAAACACATTTTTAGCAAATTTTTTTTTGTTACGACCATTCCTTACGACTAACACACCGAACAATACAGTGATTAATGTAAATGTGCGTGTTTACAATAACTTGGTTTTTTAAAAGTTGAATGGTTTCATGGAAACTGCCGACTATCATTGCTCCGATTAACAGTTTTTCTGGATTATCCATGCGGTATTCTGAGTGTTTAACACTGTAAAAAAGTTACAAAAATAATCCTTTTTCGAATATAAGTAAGTCAACCTTGGCTCGCAGGAATGGGTTGACGAGATTTAAATTTCACTTTTTCTTGTGCACCCCAAGACATATTTTTATTTATTTTAGGAAGAAGTGTTCAATATAAATGCGTAAATACGGTATTCATTGGCAAAACCGTACGTAGTTACTGTATTTGATTGAATTATAAATAAATTCCACGTTTAGAAATTATTTATACTGGTTAATTGGCTATTTTTGGATTATCTATATTTCCCCGATTATCCGTGCGTTGCCCGAAATTAGTTAACAATTAAGATCAGAATTTATTTATGTATATGTATTGTAACTGGTACAGTATATTGTATTTTCTATTTAACTCCGTCTAACATTTTGGAGGTAATTATTTAATATTTTTGCTCAGATATAATTATTGTTTTATATTGCAGTTAATTGTGTTTGTTCTTGAAAGATGATTACCGTTTATTTTGTTTACTAATTGCCTGTGTTAACCAGTGTTCTATAAGTTCAGTATGCAGACAGTCGGTTTTTTAAATTAATTTTTTAATACTTGTTTTAATTTTAACGAAACTGTAAATTTTATTTCATGATATTCCGATTTATTACTAATATTTCAGGAAGTTTAGTAATACGTATTTATTTTTCTTTGCGTATTGTTTTTTTTTTCTTGTTTGCGAACACGCTTTGTCTTAGTTGTCACGAGGAAGGAAATTGGCTTAAACTTCAAATAATGACGGACGCGAAATAATTACGCCTTGTTAAAATCTGCATAAATTGGCGTCATGTTAAGGCTAGGAAAATTAACAGGCCACCAATTTACCATACTTAGTTGAGATAGCTGAGATACGTAGAAGGAACTCGAGCTGACTGATCAAGCGTTCAAGCCAAGGAGTAAAGATGCCTGTAGGTCATTCGGGATAAAGTGAGCACCAAAACTTTAACCTTAGAAAAATATCATTATCTGTTACCGCATATAATTTAACATTAACTATAGTTACCTTACTGCTTGTATTGTTGGCAGCGATAACAGGCATTATAGTTCCGTATATTTTCATATTTAAATAACACAATACTGAAACATCTACCGAAATCGACATACTTGTATTTTAGATAATTAATAAACTGTTTTTTACCAAACTGTATAGATTCTTACCGACTACACAATTTATCTTACACGTGCAAACACCAAGTGACGTATCCAGAGAGGTTAGACATTTTCCATTGTTTGTCGTTACGCGCGGAAATATACGAATTGTCTGAAAATATAACTTCAACATTTTTTGAGTGCTCTCTTTATCCCGAATCGAATTTAGGAAGCCATTGTAGATAAGTAATCGTTAATGACGCTGTTCAAGTTTTTTCTATTTCTTTCTGTAAAACATTGAACTGGTAATATCTTGGTGTTATGGAATCAATTTAGCAGGACACAAGTTTGGACAGTATTTTTCTATTTTATTTTGTGAACAAAATCCATGCATAAACGACGGTTGTACAAGGTAGCTATCGGCTCATTGTTATTATTTACCAATATCAATTTGGATTTTGAGTTAACTACCTAAGAGAGAAATTTTTTTAAAAAGGTGTAATTTCAGAATTTTGAATAGTGTGAGGCAATACTTTCACTGATTTTCACTCCAGCATTTTACAGCGGCAGTTCAAGACGCTACCTAAAGTTGCGCGAATTTTATTTTCATTCTACTGAAAACTAAATTAATTGAACGTCACGTAAATTTTTGAAAATATTAGTTTATATATTGCAAAGATGTGTGCATAAATAACTAAGATTTTCACATTTAGTTTGGTGCATTGTACAAAACCTTTCTTTTGAATAGATCTCAGTCAGTAAAGATTTGTTTTCGTGTTTACTACGTTCCAACTAAACAGGAAATTCCTGCTATGTATTTTATTGAGAACTGTTACTATCAAGAGTGAAGGTTATGCCGTTACGTATATGTGCCTCTAGGTATGTTTCAGTTGCAAACTTCACCACCTCTGTGTTTTGTTTCAAAAAATTAATAATTTATCCAGTAACCCTTATCTCATATATATATATATATATATATATATATATATATATATATATATATATATATATATATGTGTGTGTGTGTGTGTGTGTGTGTGTGTGTAGGCCTATGTATAAATTAAATACCAAAGATTCATAAAATTCGTTATTTAATGAAACTGCGTTATTTTTTAAAATATTCATTTACAATTCTTGCTATGTTTCAGCCATAAATTTAACGATAACTGGGCACTGTTCCTCAAATGAAGTATTGTGTGTTATTAATGTGTGTAAAAGCATACTTTAAAAGTAACTAGGCAATAGTTTTTCACACAACGGATGTTAGATAACTTTGTATTGATATTTCAGACTCCGTGTTTTGGGTTTAGAAACGAAGTAGGGAATGTGTTCAAAGTGTAACGTCTGGAGAACTGGTAGTATGTGTTGCATAGGACGTAGACGTGTGATGCAATTATTAACATCGTGTGCCCTGCTTCTATGCAACCTTTACTACACACATTTACGTACGGGTATTGTATGTAGCAACTAAGAGCACTATAAAAATATATAATAATACATTTTGTTATTTGTATTACAATTGGTCAAATAAGACTATCTGGCGTTTAAGTATTTAGTTTCCTAGCGTTGTGTTCTTTACTTCATATTGTCATTCTTGATGTTTTGCGTATACCATTATTTATCTGTGATAAGCTTTGGCGTTGGTTTAAAGATGCGATTTGTGGTAATGTAACTCAAAGCACTTGTTAAGGCTGAGTTACGATTGACGTAAGCATTTACACAGCATTAAACACAAGAGTTAACTGGTACATACTTCAGTCTGACTTGTTAAAATCGTATTTAAATAGAGATAAGCACATACATAAGGTAAATTTTAGTACATCGGGTTCAACGTTTGCTCGTACTGTGTAAAAGTTTGGCCATTAAGAAGCTCTGAAAGAGACACTGGTTTGTGGAACGTGAAACTATCTAAGCAGAGAAAAAAGACCTATGTTGTACTTAGTTGTACAGATAAATGACTGGCGTATGTTTGATAATGACGAGAGAAAGTTGCAGTTTTAAGAGTTTTAACAGTCACTGTAAAAACTAAAATAATTCTGTATTAATATTCTGAATGTGCGTTTATGAATGCTGTAATATTTTTATTATTATAAACTTATATTTTATTTAGTTTTATACTTGTTACCAACTGTATCGACATAAATTTCTTCTGAAACCAAATTCCTACACCTTATTAAGAACCGAACCCTCGGCACTTGTGTTTACGTCTACGATCTTCTTATTACAATAACAATGTATAGGTTAAGGGCTAGGACCCGAGTTTCTACATGTTTGATGTTAATTATTTTTATGACGTTAACGAGAGCTGATATCGTAAAATATTCTTGTATAGTTGTTATAACTGGTTTTAACTACGTGCTCGGATTTTTTCGAGACAAAATACAGCATAATGGTGGCTAATTAGTTAATTAACGAAATTTCAATTTAATTAATAAATTAGATAAAATATGTTATCGTTTGTCTAGAAAAATTACATTGCATGGAAAAACTAATTTGAAACAAAGTTACAGAGCAATTTTATGCTATCGGCTCTTGTCTGCGTTTAGAAAAACGATTCTCTCGAAAGCCGAGAAATTCGGGCACGTGACTCAAGTTAAGGTTCCTATTTACCTGCGCTTGAAATGAACTGCAGCGAGTCACCAGTTGTCATATTTGGAAGAAACATCTCAACGTCCATTACGTTTGTACATCTATGAAAATAAATAACATTTAAAACAATGTTTATATCAGTTTGAAAATTAGGATCGCGTATAGGAAACACGATTTTCAAGACCCTCAAAATGGCTAAAAACAGCTTTTTTAAACTGCCGTATTTAGGAAAATTCCAACCGGATTCGAGAAACACAATAATAGAAACAGGCGCTGGAATTTGAACCGTAAGTATCGCCAATAAAATAATACGGTCACCTCTTAAAGGCACATAGGAAAATGAATAACAGTAAAGCTCTGCGCGCCAGTTGCTGGGTTTGCGTGTAGAGGCGATAATACATTACTTACGCCGACCAGCGTCACTCTTAACGTTCCATCGGTTTTGTGTCTCACATACATCAACGCAGCCTACCTTGATAATAACCTTAATGCCCATTGTGCCCTAGGCTTTACCAGTTCAGAATCAGTTTTGTAGTCTGGTGGGACGTCACTTCGCAAATCTGGACGGTATTTGTTGCTGAAGTCTGTAATCCAGGATCGCTAATCAATACATTTGGGTTGTTCTGATTCGCTCTCCTACTCTTTCGAGACTATTCAAATTGCAGTTGGAAGAGTAATTCTTGTAAATAGCTCTCGTTAGTCGCAGCCTGCACCCTCCGGTCTGAAAAATACTCCCTTACACTGAACATACGAAGTAGGCCGCCATGTTCTTACGCTCTCGAATCCAGAAGATATCGTAGCTCCAGATTAGATTTTTTACCCCTTCCTTCCTAAGGACGTCACGTTTTTTTCTTCCCAATCTCCTCCTCGCAAATAAGGTTACCGCCCGTGAGAATTTTGTTTCGCCGGAGAAGAGCCGGGTTTCAGTGGCGCTAAATCTCTTTCGGCTCTGCGTAAGCTGGCAAACCAAGTTTACTCTGCATGTTGGAGAAGTACAGGAGTATTATTGTGTTCCGTCGCCCAATTGATGAAGACTTCTTTCAAGAGAGCTCGGGAGAGAGAGAGACGGAGCTTACGCACAACTCCATTTATATTCGTGTCACCCTTATTGCGAGCGCATTTATTTCCTACAACGCTCACATCTTCTGACATTATTGATATCAGAAAATAATCACAAAAGTTAATGTACTGAACGAAATTAATAAAAATACATATTAAATTTAAACTAAGACAGGAAGACGCTTACAAGTCTTTAGTTGCAAAGTTCATACTATTGAAATCTTGGGGCCGCGGTGGCCGAATGGTCGGACCATTCGCCTCCCACCAAGGTGATCCGGGTTTGATTCCCGGCGGGATAGGGCCCCGGATTTTCGCATTTGGAAATCGTGCCGGACGATGCCGTTGGTCGGGTTTGCACGTGGTTCTCCCGTTTCCGCAGCCCTTTCATTCCGGTGCTGCTCCATACTCACCTCGTGACATCCCTCACTAGCGCTGAAGACCTCGATGTTAAGTGCTGACCCAAATTTCTTACTCGCTCACTACTGAAATCTGTTTTTTTTTTTTTTTTTTTTTTAAGTTTAAGCGAATTAGTGTTATTTGGTTTAACGTCAGGGACCATATAAAAATATTGTGCATTTTATTATTATACTTGCCAAGACGGTTTTCAAAATTTACTTGCGTTAGGGTGATTGTCGTTGCTTGGATTAGCAAGTTCTTAAGGGCTTGTTCCCGAGTTTTTTTCAGACTGGTGACAATAACTCAAATATTTTTTATCCGAAAGTTTTGAAAAAATTTGAGTCAATGTGCAATCACACGATGCACAATACTGTGGACGCGTTTTTTAAATAATGTACCATTAGCCAGCAAAAAATAATAATTTCCTTCATTTTTGCTTATTTTCACGACGAAAAACGTTGTACTTTGGGTAATGAAATCTAAATAACCGTTCAGTATAATTCTACAAAAAAAATTCAGCTATAAATTATAACATACAAGTGTCAAAACTGTGCAGCGAAATTTTGATATGAGTATTAGGTAGCAATAAAAAAAAATATTTTCGAAATCACTGCAAAACTCCGTAACAAGGCCTTAATATGAAACGAACAATCCTTTATCAGGTAATTATGAAAAAGTAACTGCCTGTGACTTGCCGACGGGCCAGCCTATCAGGTAAACTGCCCTTGCATATCGGACTTAATAGACCCTCGATATCTTTGCTGTACTCAGTAGGTTTGTATTGTTCCCCGCCATGGGTAGAAACCGAAGCTCAAGCAAATTTTGACGACTGTCACGAGAGTTTGCAAGCGTTAATCCGGTTTTCACTTGTATCGCTTAGATTCATTCAGTTTGTAGGAAATAAAGATTCATTAATTAGGCCATCTATTAGGCAGAATTTCTAGAACTTTGGCATTGAAGAATGAACTTTTTCTGACACAAGACAAGAAGATTACTCTGTTAACGTCTGCGTGTTTGCAGCACGTTTTCACGCAGTTTGCCAAACATTTCTTACTTAAATACTTAAGTCATGCTATTTTGTAGACTAGAGCAATTTCTCATTTGCTTCGGGTCATACAGGTTTGCACGGGATATTTTATTTTTAATTTTCGAATGTCGCACACACATATTTTCGGTGTTCAGTACACTTTTGTTAATGATACACGTTTTAGATGTTAGTGTTTTAAAATAAAATCCTGGCTTAAACAAACTAATTTTCGTCTCTGTAGTTGAGCTTTGCTACGGTGGTGTTTGTTTTGCTAGTTGAATTATCTCTATGTTTGTTCGACGTAATGTTGCGGAGCAAAAAAAAAAAAATCGTCAAGTGAAAAAGGAAAAGTGCCTCCTTGAAGTAATCTGAGATAAATGTTGTACGTAAGTTAGTAAATAGCCTGCATGACTTCATATACAACTCGCACACGGGCAATACACCTCCTGCCTAAATTATAAAGGTTTGCGTTTAGTTCGCTACTATACACCCATTTTTATTTATTTATTTGTATTTAATTACTTTGTTTGTGGCGAAGCTTAGGCTTCCGTCTTTTCTTACACATAACAACAACTATACAATAAATTAAAGTACACATGTGTGATAAACACAAGCATAACTATAACCACAATAAAATGCAAAATGAGTATAACAGAAATAATTTATTAACTTAACTAGTTGCACTAAACAATTCCATCTTGCTTTAACATATCAATGAATAGTGGCATTATCACCACAAGTAGATAAAAAAATAAATATCTGTGCAGTGAGTCTAGAAAATACCTCATTAGACACATTAAAAAGTACGGGTATTGACTATGCTATCTAAATAAACGTTTATGATAACATAGCGATAAAAATAAACTTACGGAAGTTTATAGCCTATGTACCTGGGTTACATCATTATAAATTATTAGAAACGTATTATTCATAATAAAAATTTATAATGCTATGTTATATAAATATGCGTTGTTATATATACACTGGTTAAGTTTAAAGCACAGTAATGAAATTATTTATTTTCTTGTCCGATACTACTTAAATAAATAAACCATAAAACGGAATGTAAGTAAAATAAAATGAGACCGTTCATAATAGTGGTTACAAATTTGTGCCTTGTCTGAAGACACACAAGCTAAAATTCTTTGGCGTGAGGTGGGCTGAATAAAAAAAAGATATCGCCATTGAGAAAAATAATTTAACAAATAATTAGATAACGAGCAACTTTACAACCTTAACGTAACCATCAACTGCATAAAATATACACTTGTTGTAGTACAACTAAAATCTGACACCACGGGGGTAGAAATGTATGAGGTTACGAAACAAAGGTATCAAATGATATTTTTAGAAACAAATTGGTAATAACTGAATAACTGAATTAACTTATACGGGATACATTACTCTTTGTTTTGATACATCAACAGAGAAAGATAGAGGTATATTTATATATTCATAGGGAGACAAAAAGTGATAAAAAGTTGCATATAGAAAAAGAGAGAGAGAGAGTAGGTTGTCATTGTTCGAGGGTTTGCTGTAAAACTTGGAAAAATGTATTGTTACTGCGTGGTATCTTGAATTAGTTAGGGTATTTATTAAATTAAATAATAAGACACAATACGAAAATAATGAAGTGGTTTTTAATAAATAGTGGATGCTATAGTTGTAGACAGTATACCAACTGGAATGTGTGTCATAGATAGAGATTGTGGAAAATAGTAAGAATATTTCCTGTCAGCGTAGTATGCAAATCAGTATAGCGTCCGTCTCCTATATGATTGTACGATGTTGTGTAGCACCATCTAGCTGTCTACAGACAAGTCATGCAGACGTTCAGTCGTAGCGTACCAGAATTAACACTGCCTCACTCGTATAGCGACACGCCAGTAACGTTAGAATAGCAAAACCACAGAATAAATAAGTAGTGTCAGAAGCGACAAGACGTGACTTTTATCGTACTCGCTTTTTATTTGAATTGTCGTGATTTCGGAGTTCGTAGAAGTTTGGTTAGACTGCAGTTTAGTATGACCTTTTTATTATTATCTGTGAGGAAATTGACACGTAAGGAACACCACATTTACCATTTCTAAATTCCTAAATGAGAAACAAACAATTTTCAGTATTTCTTGAAATATAAGTGATTGTTTTAACCAATGTCTCAATTTCCACATGCCTTTGTTTACTTTCGTGTGCGCCCCGAGACTTAGTACAATAACAATGGTTAAAAAACTAAATTATGCAGCTTCTAATAGAGTTCAATATTATCTGACGTTGAGCCTCGACATGTCATGTTTCCCATTTTTTTATATTCAGTTAATATACAAAATTATTACACTGTCTCAAGCACTACACGTGGTTATGTAAACCATTGTATCTAACCCACGTGATACGGTTTATATTTCTGTACGACCCGAGAGCTGGTAAGATAACAACAATGAAAAAGCTTTTCTTGTCGCTTATGTTACTACTTATTTATTTTGTGACAAAACATTGAAGAGTATCAAACAGACAACTGTTTCCGTGGTAAATCCATGGAGGTATTAGTCTATGGAGTGGAAGTCTTTGAGCGAATTTGAAGCCAGCCAACAGACGACGTTTAAAGACAAAGATAGAGCTAGTGGTGGCAAAAACATGTAAACATAGCATTGAGCTGAATGAAAATGTTTTAGTTTTTTGTTAACTACACATTATGGTGAAAGTTTGTGCAGCTCTTGGCCTTACAAACAGATTCGATCGTTGCGGAGGATTATCTTTGTACAGGTAAGAAACTTTTATTTAAATTCATCAAGTTTATAAAGTACATACA
>PNEQ01064096.1:23043-65740 GCA_003012365.1 Medauroidea extradentata | reverse complement strand
CATGTATTGACTCTGATTGGTTGTGGTGGGTTGAGTGTTTGTTTTTATTTTGTGCTGTAAATTTGTTTCTCTTTTAATCAATGGGATCCACATATTTTTTAATTCAATGCTCTGTTGACTGAAAATATTACTATTGCTGATAATATAGGCTGATTCTTTTATTTTTCTTTTAATTTTGTCAGTTTCCTGTGTAAGTGGTGGTGACAACGTTAATGTTGGAAATACCTCACTATCACGTAACTTACAGCAACAACTCACAATGTTCCATGATTACCTGCAACTTCCTTGCACTAACTTTGTATCTGAGTAGCCCAGTTCCAACTTGTCCATCATCAAGGACAAATTGAATTTTGAACAGTTTTGCGTGGTTTTCAAATGTGCGCTAAAGTTGACGTGCTGATAGGATCCAACACTCGCCTTATTCAATAACGGACACACTTTGAAAAACTGATTTGGCCATGTCACAAGCGCTTGCAAATCAGTTTTCCTCCATTTTCTCAGTTTTAGTAAAAGTGGACAAGGGGAGTTTTGTAACTAAACCACTGATTTGACCAATACATATCTGTTTACTGGCTATTTTCATAAGCCTGTTGAGTGTTGCCATTTTCTATTGCCAATTCAAACTCTAAATTACCTCTTGCTAAATCTACGAGGGTTGTTTGATTTTCCAACATACGATCGGCTTTAATAAAGAAACGGGAATGAATTGGGAAATTATTTTAATGTCAAAAGAAGCGTACATCTTTACACTATTTTTCCATGTAATCACCGTGCAGATTGAGGCATTTGTCATACCGATGCACCAGCTTGCAACAAGATGTTCTAGGACAAGGCTTCTTTACAGAGGGTATCGGCGAGCTGATGCATCGGTACGTCAAATGTCTCAATCTACACGGTAATTACGTGGAAAAATAGTGCAAAGATGTACGTTTCTTTTGACATTAAAATAATTTTCCAATTCATTCTCTTTTGTTTATTACAGCCGACTGGAGGTTGAAAAAAAAATAACCTTCGTAATTTAGCTCTGGTTTGCATAAAAAATCTAACAATTGAACAATTTGTTGCAATAGCTTCTTCAAAATCAAATGTTACTGTTGTTTCCGCCATGCAATGTGATTAAATAAATCTTCCACTTGCCACAGAAGAGCAAAGTATTTCTCCTTAATACTTCCATATGCTTGTACTTATTTTCTCGCAACAACAATATATTTAACATTTTCTAAATAATATGAGAACAAGTATCTCCCGTGCCTACTAAAGTGTATAAATATACTTTACCTGGTAAGACATTAGCATAAAATAAACACTGTTGTTGGTTCGAAATGCAAGTGATTTTAATCTACCTTAAGCATCATTACAACGACTTTTATAGCGGCACTTCTTCCTCATCTAAAGCATGTTGTTTTTAAATTATTATTTATTTGCTCTGTGGTGTTTTTCTTGACTTCTTTCAAATTATGCGAATTTAATATCTTTAGTGACTTACCACGTGTTTGCTTTTTATCGACCTGTTTCTCCACTTTTATTTGCGGGATTATGGAATCAATTTCTACTTTTGTGGTTAGATTTACCACAAAACACACATAGGTGCTTTTTTCTTATTTACTCTCATTTAACGCCAACCTGCGTGCTCTGAGTTACTGAATCATGTTATCCTCTATTTATATACATCACCAGTTCATACATTTCCGTTAGAGTTTTATGCCTACTTGTCCCACAAAATGAAAGGTATTTTCTTAAAACCTCTTCAAAAATATATGCTATTCATGATCTTTGAAAGAACTGTGCAATGGGAGTTCATGGCTGAATTTATTTGCTTGGACATACTCCATTGCGAAATAAATGACTGTCAAAAGAAACGATCTTCTTTTGACAGTCATTTTTTTTGCAATGGAGTATGTCCAAGCCACGGCCGTAGAAGAACAGGTCTGGACACTCGCCTGGAAACTTGACCCCTTTGTTGTTTGGCTGCAGTTCGTCAAGTTACCGATAATGATATACATTTTTGGCGCTGTTACCCGGGCGGTCGAGCTCAAACTCCGCCCACTTCCCACCCACTAAGATAAACATTTTATCAAAACGTAATTTTTTATCAATTTATGAAATACTTCCTTCGCTCGTAATTTTAAATCATGGCTCCAGAAATATTTATTTACTTTATAATGTTAACAATGGAAATAAGTGGGCGGAGTTTGAGCCCGGATTATAGCGCCATACGCGTCGCACGTTAACAATGACGAAGATAACATTTTCCGTTAGTAAAAAATAATTGATAGGTATCTCAGAGCTATGACAAACATTTCTTAACGTCTTGAAACTATGCAATTTCAAGTTGATACAGATAACTAGACACTAAGTTGATTGTTAAAAACCACTAGGAAATGGGTAGATCATCTAGATGGGTTGACAGCTAGTCATGCTAGAATGTTCAGTTTTGTAGTACGACATGTAAAGTGACGTACGAACCAGTTGGCGGACATGTTGTCGCGTATGTTTACACCTGACAAATTTGAGCCAGTTATAAGCGTAGAAAAATGAAAATACACCATTTCAAGAGCTCAGATGTTTTTATCTGTACTATGGAAAAGCAGAAAACATATACACAATATCTGTCTCTTCTGAATGAAATAAAAAAGGATAAGCAACGCAGTATAAACAAGAAGTTACCAGCATAACTAATGCGCCTACTTTCCTCAGAACTAGTGCACATTTACACTAAAAGCTAAATCGTCTACGTACATCTAAACATATTGAACATCAGTGTATTAATATATTCTCTTGCTGTCTTATAATATGGTGGGCATACAACAATAGAGACAAGCTGAAGGTTGGCTAACAAATGGCTTATAACTGAACCTGTAGTACTTGCCATACATTTATTAAAATTGTGTATTTGTGCCGTAAAATCTTCGAGATTGGGTGATATATGTTACTTAACATAAGATGAACCGACAACTTATATTCACGTTACCTTACTCGGAAGTACTAAATATATACTCAATCTAAAGAAACTTTAAAAAATAATCCACGCATATTTTATGAACCGAAAAGAAAACGGTTGAATACGCTATGAACAAAATACATTAAACTGAAGTCGCTGTATGAGAGACTACGTGCATTACGAGAAAGATGAAATTCTTATTAATGGTTCATTCCGATATCTCTTGTGATAATGTATTCTAGTTGTGCCACTGTGCAACTATCAGCGCAGCATGCACACAACACATGAAAGTCGCGTCACTTCACTAAGGAATATGTTCCGAGTTCGGGAAAATGTTGGCAAATTGTTGTTCATATATCACTTGTACAGAAAATCAATAATGTGTTTTAACAGCCACCATTTCCACAGTACGAATACGGCGTATACTTAACACATAAACATCAAATTAACATACTGAGATCTAAATGAGTTTTGAGTTTAATGAAATTCTTATAAAAATACCACATATCGTATGATCGTAGTAAATTCAAATAGCGAACATTTTGGAAAATAGGAACGTGTCATGAACAAAAAAAAAACTGAATCACCTTGCAAAGTACTTATGTACCGAGTATGAAGACGTTCTAAAATAAAGTTCCTAATATAACTAGCGTAATCAAATATGTCAAACAGCATCCCATTTTGAAATTTCATAGAAGACATGAACAACAAAGTAATATTTTGTAAAACTTGGTGAACATTGCCATGAACTTGTGGGTTTTATTTTAATAGTGCAGTTTCCTTGCCCACAGAGTGCAACAACATTACAGTACCATGCACCTGCTTTTATACGGCCCGTGTTACAAATCTTAGATGATAAATCCGTCCCAACAAATTGTTACAACACGCCTATTAGTTCAGTTACACGCCTCGCAAGGAAGTCTCAATGCCTGCATATGTTTCAGGCGTTACAAAAATACATTAATTTTACTTACGATTTTCTCAACAATTGCTTACTCTAGCGATTTTAGACAACACAACGCTTTTTATTAATCTTCCGCACCTGTTTAATATTCTGTAGTAGAACATGAATATCAGTGAAGAGTTCCGAAATTACAAGCAGAAGAAAAGTTTCGTGCTCCATTTGAACAATGATTGACCAATGACATTACCAAACTAAATGACTGAGAATGAAGTATAGTCATTTACAAGACACTATACAATATTGTGTTATTTAATATTAATTAGTTTTTTGAAATTTTAACTGAAATGTAATTTGAAAGTCTATTTTCAAGGTAGTATTAGCCCTACTCCCGCAATTTTCATTTAAGGGACAAATTGAAAACACACTTTCAACATGTTTACTGTGAGCTATCACTACACGAAATAAATACACTCCGCTCTTGTTCCTACAGTATATCAAAACAAAAACAATTAGTGAAATAAAGGAATCGTTAGAATCTAATTTCAAATAATTGTTTGAAAACTGCTTGGTTTCAGTACATTTTCTTTATTTCGAGTTAAAGTTCACAAATAAATTTAACTATAAATAATATAAAACATTTGCGGTACACACTTTAAGAAACGTGCAATGATATTATTAGCCTCGGTGTTGCCAACTACTGAATGTTCAAATTTTCATCATTGAGCTAGGCTCTGAATAGCCTATTTTACTAGTGAAGCTCCCACAAATGCAAAATTAAAAAAATGGGAAAACTTATGTTTAACAAATAATGTTGTTAGTTTTGTCACTAGTGTTAACTGAACCAGAATATGTGGCACTGGATATATTATCAACGTATTATTATTTACACGTTTATCGTGTAATTTAGATTTACAGACACTTTGTCTCTGCAAACAGTCTTATGGAAAGCCTTATTAAATATTTATTTTTACCGTCACTTTGTTTTGGTTGTAACCAGCCTTTCTTGATATGATGTAACTACGAGACTGTAGTCACAATGTTGTTAGTTTTAATATCGCAATTAATGACCGAAGAATGCTTTTATTTGAAAGGTAACAAGGTTGCATAATACATTTACTACCAACAAGTGTTGAGTATTTAAATAATGCCTATGAACCAATGAGCTGGCGTCTTGTACCAGCAACAGGAACTATGCAGGCCAGCACTGTAAATACTATATCAAGTACTACTAGTAATATTTATAAGTTTGTGTTAGAAGCACCCACGCAGTGCATCGTAATTGGTGGATATTGTCAAGAATAATCGTAAACCTACGAGACATTGTCGTTTAACTGTATTAAAGGATTGCATTAATACACACTTTTAAGTTGAGAGGCTAAGTTAATTTTCTTAAGTTTTCCCTAATTAGGGGCTACAGTTTACGCGTTAAAACTACCTGTTACGTTTTTTTTTCTTCAAATTTTATAACCCAGAAACTCAACGAGTTAAAAAAGATCACCCTTGGCTCGGAAACACTGCTATACATCTTCAAACGTTTGGCAATTAAATGGTCGTAACTAAACTTGAATGTCTTTTACCTTAACCGCACATCATGCGCGCTTTCTCCGAATATTGTTACTCATTGCCGTGTTCTTGTGTTTGAAACGATCGTGCGCTGTCTGCCTTGTGTAGTTGTCTACATAAAAACAACGCTGTTTACTTCTAAAACACGTGAATTCGCTGCAGACATACTAGGCTAGCAATCAAAGTGCAAAGTTTATTTTAATATAACCTAGTATGTTCACTGTTGTACCTTACACATAAAACAATAAGGTCGTGAAATCACCTTCACAATAATAAAGGATATTTCTCATGTATATGTCTGTTCACATGGTAGACTTCAGAATTGCCGTAAGCTAGAATTATAATATAAGACAGAAACTTACAAACATACTGTGGATTCCCACATTTTAGAGTTCTGAACAAAACATGCAGGTTTTTGTGTGTCATCGGTATAATAAAATCTGCAGAAGTTTCAGCTGGCTGTATTTTTGACCGTGTCTGCAGTCAGAGCATAATGTAGTTGACTGTTATAGGTAATTCGGAATAAAGTGAACACTCAAAAAAGCCGTGCTTAATTTCTATTTCCTGCCAGTTTATATCTTTCCGTCGAATGTAAACACAAATAATGCCACGTGATTTTATCTACTTAGGTTCGTGCAATGTTTACAACTACATTAAACTACTCCGATAAATTATAGCTACAATATCTACTCATTAAATGCACTGGGGCTGAATATAAGATATAAAAAAGTAATCTTAGTTATAAATACCTGCGAGTTAACGTTTTATAATACTGGTTTCTGTCCGTCGACTAATTTATACAACACGCTCTACTGCCGTTACGAATCTCGTAAATGAGGGCATATTTTATTTGAATTTGTAACTCAAAACCGCCACTAAAAACAGACATGACACACGCAATTCAATAATTCAAGTTTCGTTCAGTTATACTGCCACGAACAACAACGACGCACTTCAGAAACAATAAATTACGTATTTTCTTAACACGTGAAATAAAAAGTATGTTGTTTCTAGGCTGGCAAACGTAAAACATAATTTACAGGTTACCGATGGTTTCACATCATTCGGCAATGATACTCAAAGTAATTTCCAATACTTTTGAAAGTGTATGTACGCACAACGGACAAACACACGTAAATGATGCAACTTGGCGGAGCGGCGAAAAAACGGCGAGAATCTAACTCTGATGCCATCTGTCGGTAGAGTTTTGAACTGTCTGAAGCGCGGAGCAAGCTGTAACGGCCAAAATGACTCGAGGTCGGTGATAGCGTCACATTATTCTCGCGCCAATTGAGTCCAATTATACTATAAGTATGAATGTCAATAAGGTCATAAATACATATTTTGAAGTATATTAAATACAGACAGGTCGATTTCATCATATGTTCTTTCACTAATGTTGTATTGAAATAGGAAAATACACGGAACTACATGCGATGAATCGCTACCAACCATACAAGCAGTAAAGTAACTCTTGTTAGTGGTGATGGCTAGTATTTTTTTCAAAGTTTAGATCTTTAGTGCTCACTTTATTCCGAATGACCTATACTATGATTACATTAACAAGGAATGAGATTGATGTGGGAATTATTATTCTGCAAACTTCAGTCGCAGTTTGTGCACTGTTAGAAATTTCCGCAAATTTACGGAAATATTTACAGAAAAGTACTGTAATTTTACGGAGGTGGATTCTGTGAATTTTTGTTTACGGAAGTTCGTCCGTATTGTCAGTTTACGGATGTTTGGCCCTAAGTTTCCATAAATTCGTGGAAATATGTTTATACAATTTTAAATCATGTAGTATTGTGTTTCTTTAAAAAAAAATATGGTATTAATTATCACTACGACTCCTAAAGTTAATGTGCATGCACACTGGTGCGAAGCGAAGAGGAGACAAGACAAGCTAAGATATAGAAGCGAAGTGCTGCTTCCTGGTTGTGCACACTATGTCGCGAAGAGAAGAGAAGTGGAGCGACGAGAAATACAGCCAAGGACTCGTATCGCGCCTGGACAAAGGGCCTAACAGCCCAGTAAGTGACTGGAGTGATCCCAGGAGGCCACACACATATTATATTCTCCTCGCTTCACATATCCTGCAGTGGGCGACCACACATGTCACTGCATGGAACTTATCACAGCTGAAATATAAATCGCACTTCTCTGCGTTTCGCACCAGCGAGCATGCACTTTTAAAGTTATTTATTTCTATAGAGTAACATATTTTTCTCATAATAGTACTGATGAAGTTCTGTAAAATCAGGAAGTCAAAAACAAAACTTGTCTCTATAAAGTTGTTTTCTTATTGCTGCATGGAACTCGCTTATCGACTATCTTGTAACTATGGTACAACGGTTAGTGTGTCTGGGAATCACGTGATCGTGGGTTCGAGTCCCGAGAAATTTGTAAATTTTTCAGGTTACTGAATGGTACGTCATGATAACGATAAAACATAGCAAATAGGTCTATATCGTTTTTTTCCGGAAAATGGAGTGCCAGTAATTTAAAGAAATTTAGTTTGTGTGAGGAAAAAGGATTATCCGTAATTTTACGGAGGATTTCGTTATCAAGGATAACTGAGTGTCAGTTTGTTAGTTTACGAAGATTCCTGGATAACTTTTTGCCTGTACTTTTCCGTAATTTCATGGAAATTTTTTCTAACAACCCGCTGAAAACACGTGACAGTTGTGTGGTGTTTGCCTTTTTAATTGAATTTATACGGCTTGTTCACTGCGGATATCACAGAGTATGTAAATAAAACTACAATATACAAAGGTTGACAGGATGTGAGACCTCTGCGAGAATTGTTACCAACATCTCAATGTTTTCTTCCGAGAAATGTTAATATTTGTAGTTATTCTTTTTTTACGTCAGAACCAAAATTCACTTGCCGTCACAACTATGACCACGTGACTACGACACAAGGTCCCCGAGACGTTCTTGCATGTATTTCAATGTGAATGTTTTGAAATACCTGACAAAACACGACTTACACAATCTCTGCATCGTGCGGCCGAGAGTTTAGAGATAGTTGCAGGCGGCAATCAATATGTTAGTCTGGATTTGTACCAACGATCAATAAACTATCAGCGCCACTTACAATTGTCAACAAACCTCAGTAGTCCGGGTTAAGAAAAAACGTAAAATAAGCATTCGTGGGTGTTTTATTTGCATCGAAACGAATCATTTTACTGAAAGTATATATTTACTGGTACTACAAGAAATATATATGCCTAGTCATGTTCGTTAGTGTTGTATTATTTAATTTAGAGGAAATAAATTAAAAATATTGTTAATTTAGAAAAATATACACGTATTAGTAATAATACTTAAATGTTTCCTGGCACAGAATATAAAATATTACAAATATATAATAATTGTTCTTTATATATTGCTACAACATGCTGTGTCAGTAAAATAACGTCATCCTGTTCCGTGTCAAAAAAGGGGAGGGAAGGAAGAGGACATTTGTCCTGGACCTCATATTTTACGGGTCTCACTTTTTGGATTATAAAAATTAATTGTTTACTGTCCACAATTAATGGGCTTTTCTTAGCTTCGAATTAACCAGTGATTTTTGCTTTAAAATATTTTTAAGTGTTATGTGCATGAATTACGCGGCATAACAATAACTTGTTTTCCAATTTAAGAATTAGTTTAGTTTTGTAATAAATGCATTTACAAGGAAGTGTAGTTTGTTTGCAATGATCCGCAACTCATATATAGGCAGTGTTCTTGTTGCAAAGAACTTAATACTTTGGTAGCTGAAGCAGATAAGTATTGGTAGTGTGGAATGTATAATAATTGCTCTATATATACATATATATATATATATATATATATATGTATACACATTGTGACGGTTGGAATGATTTATATTGGTGTGCAAAGAATGTTGGTATTTTTATTTGCCCGTTTAGGAGACTTACGTCGAGGCCTCTCTCGTCAAAGTGGGTAACACTCAGCTAAGAGTTTGCCAGAACGGTGGGGTTGGAAGAGTGATGCTAGCAGCACATTCTTCAGACACGTACATGACCCGCATTCGCGGCGCGGCCATTGTAAGGACCTTCATCCCCCTTCCTCCTCCACCTCTGAGGCCGTCGCGTGCTAGATCAGCTGACACCTTCCACACTTCTTGATTACGGTCTTGTTTCCACATGATGGCATTAAACCAACCTCTTCCCCTTCCCTGCCAAGCACACATTCTCTTGGCGATTTCGAAATCAGGGTGTCGGCAACGGAAATTTCGAGACTATGTGAGTTAGGTCAACTCGGGCCTATTTATAGAAATGCAACACAGGTTCGAGGGCTTTTGTATTGTTCACGGGCTTTTTTGAGACATTATTGTTCACGGGCTTTTTTTTTAACGAAGATGTCTGAAGACAGCGCAGGCGTGGGCGAGCACTCGAGAGTAACATCAGATAAGTAGTCAATCATGTCGTTAATTTGGTAGGAATGTGATCAATTCAAATTATTCTGGTAATCAAAGTTCGTGTCATTAGCTTGTTCAATTTAACTTAGTTAAAGACGTTGAAATAATTTAAGTGTTGTTTTATAAGTTAGATAGGCGTGCGTCCTAATATTCAAGTTAAGAATTTACATTTTTAGTTGATTTTCATTAAGTGAATTATGCCTAGATTAAAAATGTAGCTGCCTGCTTTTTTTTTTTAGTGATTGTAATATTTGAGGCTGGCGTTAAGTTAAAAAAAATAATTATGTTTCTGACGGGTCGCGATTATGCAGTGCTTACCAGAAGGCCTGTGGTCAATGATAAGTAATTGGTCGGTTGCCGACACTTAAATTAACGGTATTTTTACGCAGACGAATAGTGTTTGCTCAATGTGTCCCGGCGAAAACGACTTTTGGTTTATCAAGCCTAAGTCGTTGCTTATGAATTTCACAATCGATATGTCGACTTAATAATGTTGAACGTTATTAAGACGGTGGCAACCTTGAGAGAAGGGTCTTAGTTAAATTAATTTGCCTTGTATCAAACCTGAACAAGTTCACCAGTTTACTGTGGAATAGTTACTGTACTGTTGAAATTCTAATTTCATCACGTTAATCATTGTTCCTGAATTAGTTACAAAATTATTTAAGTTTTATTTTTACAATGTAAGTTTTCGAAGTTATTATTTTAATAAACTGTAGTTGTAACCCTTGAGAGATTCGGGAATTAATTTATTTCCAGTGCTAACTTAATGCCCCCTAGGTCTGGAGTAATACATCAGGTGAAATGTTCCTGTTACTATCTATTTTATTTAAGTGTCGAAGTTTAAAGTGACTCTTAGTAAGTACCACAATTATTTCACTGTCCTCCAACCTCTCTGAAGTTAACAGCCAAGCGAGTGAAATTGTGTGCACCGTTTATATTCTGAAATCAGTTTAAGAAGGGAATACTTTTATGATCGACACTTATATTCTTTCCCCCGTTGCACAGTTAATTCAAGCCTTCGCTATTGTTCACCCTTCATTTCGATAATCTCTCTCTATCTCTCCCTTTATATTTAAGTATACATATATTTATTTATTTGTTATGTATTTATTTTAGTGTTTTGACCCATTAAGGATCACAAAAAGCATTTCATTTACTGTTGTTCTTATCCTATCAGTACTACACACACACACACACACACACACACACATATATATATATATATATATATATATATATATATATATATATATATATACCGTAAGGTATATTATGGGGTAATGTTACACCACAATTTTTCGGTTAAAATAACTGTTAGCATCCTCTTAAAGGGATTAAACTTTCACAGTTCACAGCAGTCATAAACGATATTTCTTTACTGTAAATAGTGTTTTAGAATTAGAATTTAAAAAGAAATTAATGAGGTGGTGCAAAGTTACCTAGGGGAAGGGGGTTATAAGTAACCTCACTTTACGGTAGCATGTGTGTGTATGTGTGTATGTATGTATGTATGTATGTGTGTATATATATATATATGTATGTATATAATACATTCCACACCACCTAAGAGTCATAGCTGTGAATGTTGTGTAGTGAGAACTGAAGAAGAGTGATGATAACCTAGGAGCACGCAGCTACTAAGGGCGAGTCTTGTATGTCCACTGCTTGCCTCGTCGCCATTAAGTGCAACAAGTCCTTCCTCTCTTGTGCCAACATCATACCGACATTATGTCGACGATATTCCTCAGCTACTAACCACACATACTTTTATTCTCTAGCTTGGGCAAGTCATTATTTACGAAGCATATTTATGGATGCTAACCAATAATCGTTATCAAATAGATATTACAACTTAAGACATTTAATTTGTTATTTGTCTCTACCTTGTGAAAGAATGACGAATCAACACCATACTTCCAGTTCTGCAATATGTGCAGTCACCGTAGCCGGCTCTTCTAAGTATATTTAATTTGTGTTTATTCGCTAGGACGATTATTATTTATCATAATTTAATTATTAAATATGCAATTTATTGGAAATATATAAAACATAACGGAATTAGATAACCCGAAAATATTTCTTGTGACAAATAAGAGTTACTTTGTTTAGAAAAAAAAATCTTCTATCCGCGTTCAAAAAAAGTAAGTTTCTAGCATAAAGTATGTTAAGTAACTAAGGCGTAAGGAAATTAATACAAAAAGTTGATTTTGATGAACCAAGAAGAATTCTACTGTTTTCAAAGATATTTGAAAAAAGACAAATTTTTATTTAGTGGATAAATAAGATCTTCTGTAAATGTATGCTTTATGCAAGATTTAATAATATTTTGGTAAAACTTGTAGCCAAATAATAAACACGAAACTTTACACTCTCCCTCTACGTACAGTAAAACTGGTTTTATAATAGAATGCGGTTATTATTGTAAAATATTCAAGTAATTAAAGTCGGTTAAATAAATGCAAGTAAGTGTAGCTATAGTGCAAAGTTTACACAAATGTTACCACCTGAACGTTCTAGTGCAGGTAAAGTGATTAGTAAGGCTTCAATAAATAATAAATAAACATAAGGTTAAAAATAATATATATGTATTTTATTTCAACCACCCCTTCAAAAGAGATACGTCATAATTTCTCATTTTAAACACCGCTGACATAAAGTGTTGGCGGAGACGAAGTTTTCACTTTTGGTTTTGTTTTATAAACTGATTGTCGCATGTAGACTTCTTGTTCAATCTTCATTGTCCTCTCACAGAGAAATCACTCGCTTCCACTACACTTTACAGGCGATAGCGCACGGGTTTGTATTTACAGTGCGCACACTTGATATTTACTGCACAGCAGGTACAAGAAAGTTTCGTTTTGTAATTTATGCAATTATCTTTTTAAAACATTTGTTTTCGCGTTAATTTAGTCATTTAGTTGGAAAGAAAGTTAGGCAGCAGGTTCTTCCGCTGGGCCCGACACGACTCTCTTCAGAAAAGCTGGAAACAAATGAAAGAAGCATGTGTTAGACACAATTGATGGCATATGTTATTGTAGTTAGAAGAAAAGATAAGCTTAAGCATGTTAACATTTGTACATGTAACTACAGAGTTAGTGCGGGCTCAGCCATCTTAAGTTTCAAGACGCATAACTCTTCTATGTTTCCGCATTAGTAAGACACGGTTCAGAGACTAGACATGTTTCAAAGTGTATGACTCAGAGAAGACAACTGCAGTAAAGAGACTTGTTGCAAATGTAATCTTCCTGTCAATGTTTCAATCTGTTTGAGTGTAACCTTACAAAAATTCAACGCGAATATCTACATTTATACGTGTAATATGCAAAAATACTTGTGTCGTTATATTATTCATTATCTTGTAGTGTTTCCATTTCAAGCCAACTATTTATCTTAATATTTTATCTGATATTTTAATAAATAAATACTGCAGAATTGTACTCAGACATCAAAATTTTAAATTTGATGTCTCAGTACAATTCTGCAGTATTTATTCTTAACACGCCCTTACTACCAACTCGAGATATAAAACCTTTTTTTCCACGTTAGTTATCGTGATAATTCATGAATAATTATTATCATTTTCGCTTATTATGACTACAAAAAAAAAAAACATCAACTAGTTTGTTTGTGTGAGGGCAGATTACACGTATTTATTTTAATTGCAACTACTCAAAATAAATCGAAATACATATTTCGTATTTTAAATATTTCTGTAAAAGTAAGTAAAATGTTCAGATCAGTAATTGCTGCAGTAAAGGACAGCCTGTGGGTTGCTTTGAAGCTTTATTTGTGACACGCTATGTCTGTTAGCCACAACGCGAGAGTATAGATGGACATAAGGGAAGTTATATTTGCCATAATGTATATTTCCTGGCTGCATTTTCTTCTACAATTTCTCTGAGTGAATAGTTACGATACCAGCCAACTTGTCATTGTATGTATAATGTAGTACAAAGAAAATGTTCAAAAATAGTCTGTAGATATTAGCATTCATTTACTTTAGCAGAGCAAATTGGAAAGTGAAGTACGGTAGTGGTAGGCAATTAAGAGTAATGTTATCCTGTTATTTACAGTAAAACACAAACATTTCACTCAATCGTTTATTGTTTGTAATTAGTGCATGTGAAAATTACTTTAGTTCCCATAAATCTTAACACAAAAGTTATTGTAGTTTATCTTGATGTTCGCCGATGTTTTGTTAGAAATTATTGTTGCTTGTGTACGGAACCTTCAAGTATAAACATTTAATTAAGACACTGATGTTACACTGTTAGAAAATGTAAAGCGTAGAGTCAGAATAATTCACTATTTTATCCACTATGTAAACCAATTTTAACGTAAATGGCACTTGTTAAAGAGTTCCGGCACATTGAGGGTTACTTACTAAAGCTGAAGCGCTTGGCAACGTCAATCATTCTGAAGCAAAGCACGCACTGTAAAACTGTGTCAGTGGTTTCATTAAGTAGTTGCAGTTCAGTTGCTTAGCGGCTCCTGATTGGCTGGGTACGAGTGCTTGTTTACATGTGACGATCTCTAGAGGTACAAGGTTACTGAAGACATTAGTATATTATACTAGTTTAACAGGTGACACTTCCTCTGATTTCCAGTCAATTGTCACCTATCCAAACAATCCCACTTATACTGTAATGGTGTGGCTCTTAACAAATAATCTTACAATGAGTGTATAAAGACTTAATATAAAATAGAGACAGACGATATAGCTGGGTCATTACTCCTAGACTCTAGAGTTACCAGCCAGAAGCTGCACGGTATATAATCTACTTCTATGATGTTTCCAGACGAGGTTCTCATAGTAACACTGTAGACAAACTTACAAACGACCTCGTAGCAGTTGCCAGCTCAGGCCTCCTTGTCGAGGTAATGTTGTTAACGAAGAAGTTATGTAAATATATCGTTGTTGTTTGGTGGGGGGAAACATCAGGGTAAGCTCCAGTCTGAAATTTAAAATATAATATTTACAAGTAAGTTGTAAGATACAATATTTTTGTAACAGCGTGTGTTTTTCTGAGAGGAAATAAAATAATTATTTAGTTTATCACATCGGTACAAATTCAACTATTTTAAAACCGGTTCTCTTTCAACTCGACTAACCCAATAGCAAACTTCAGAAAATGTTAAGTATGTGTTTTCGTTAGACATGACAATATACTAATAATTTCAGAATCAGCTCGTCGACAAACTCTAAGAGCGATATGATTCACAATGAAGATTGTTGACTGTCGGACCTCCGGTCATCTCAAAACATTCTATGACACAAGAGCTCACATTTAGCAAATGAGTCATTTTGGGTAAATGTTTGCTCAAAAAGTTAGCAAATATAATTACCTAGTATCGTTGTTTTGTGTTTTTTTCCATATCGACTTTCGAAACATTCAGATTTCAGGTGCAGTTTTCGTAGTATATTTACCCAATAAATACCCCTAACAAGGCCATATCTGCGCAGTGTTGTATGCAAAATGTAATTAAACCTCCTTGTATGGAACTTTCGATGGAAAACGAATAATATAAAGATAAAGAACATCCTTAATAGCGCTGCCTATTCACCCGGGAAACATGGTAAGAACATGTTCAATTATATTATAAGGCGGGGCTCTGTCACTTTTCAAGCTATCGCTACCAGGCACACTTTATTTCAGATTTTCAGATTAAAAAAGAAAAAAAAATTGAGTTATGTAGGAATTTCCAAGTGTTTTGTGTGCGAATGAAAACACGTTTTTTCTTACAGTTTTCAGGGTATGGCGAAAAAAAAATAGCCTAAAAGATTTAATGTGGGCCGCAACGAGATGAAGTGTGTGAGTGATGGAAATGTTCGACTGTCCCTGAGCCAAAGCTAATATAATTCAACATGTACACAAAACACTCTCCCTGCTCGCACGAGGCAGGACCCTTAACATTAGCTTGCAGTCAGCCACCAAGAATGTATGTCTTTGCTCTACTGGAGCTCAACGACATGACAATGTGCTGGCTTAGAGGAAATATATGATACGATCCGTGTATCTAGCAACAGAGATGTCATACATCGCACGACTTCATGAATACATTGCAGAAACTAGAGCTATCCGACCATAGCGCATTGCTAGAGAGCAGCTCGTGTACACATCTAACACTCTAAGACTCTACTAGTGTCTGTCATGTTATGAGCTAGCCTATCGTCAGTGAGCCATGAGTTTCACGAGCATTATCTCAAGCAACTGAGGAGGGCGCAGGGACTAGAAACCGAATAACTTGGCAGTTCGCATCTTGTTTTATCTAACCCCGACATTCTAGTCCACGTCTCGATTGCTGACAATTCCTGCTTCACGCAAGACGAGTACTTTGTAACAACACACATATCTGGGATGACGAGCGAACAAATGTATTGGAATTATAAATAAAAACCGGTACGACCTGTCACTACATCAGACAATTTACCTTGACTTTCGTATTTGACTCGTGTTGTTCATGTAATCGTGACTGACATAGACGTGGTTTGACGCTCCAACTACTTCCTCATAGTTGTACTAGTACATCTCAACCAGGGAGCATGTAATGAACTAACGCCATGTTACAATGAGAACCTTACTGTCGCTATAGACGCCACAAGTTAGCTGTAGTTCTCCCCTGTATAATACCAACCTCAGAACATGCTGCAAGAGACGGTCCAGAACTATCATATAACTCCCATTATTACGTTTAAAATTTCAATAGACTAAATAATTATATTTTAATGACATGCGTTAGTACAGAGGCATTGTCTCATTTCGTTGCTAATTCACTGTAACTTTTTTTTTGTTGGTAAGTTGTCCGAAGGAGGAGGGAAACTTCGGAATTTTTCGGTTGATGCTTTGTTTTCCCTATTGCAGTTACGAGTGTCTGATCTCAACAACATATTCATAGAACAATACTTACGTAGAAGTGACTTTTCAGTGTGGCCAGCACGATCACCTGACTTAGCAGCCTGGGGCTATGTGAGGATTGTCGTCTGCTCCGTGTTTAGTGACATTGTCACAAAGAACCGGGTGGTTTATAGCAGTTATACCCAGTACACTTGGCCAGGTGTAACACACACTCTTTTTTAAAGGGTACAGAGATATAGTACATTAAATAAGCTTCTTGCTACTATAATTAATATTTGTGAATGGTTCAGGTCACTGTGTTAATTTGATGTCATGTCGCTTCTAAAACGAAACGTCAGGAAACTTTGGTTGCACAAACATCATCATTTCGTGGTAGGTCTCACTTCTCAGAGATTATGGATCATCCCGTAAGGAAAACAGATATTTTCGCAATCAGACGTTTAACTTGGTAAAACAGTTCTGACGGAATATATGTTCCTGTTAAATAAGCGGCCCGACTTAAGCGCTAAGGTAATATTTACAGTTGATACGGCAGCCAAACAAAAGCTATATTTGTGAATGTGCGAGGCAGTTGAAAATGTGATGGCGAAGCTTAAGCAGAGAGAGAAGACTTGTTTAATGCAGCATAAATGTAGACACGGCCGTTGTTGCAGACAGAAAGAAGCACAGAGATGGCGACAAGAGCACAGTTACACATGACAGTGACACCCGCATACTTACGATGACCTCCCACAGTTCGTTACAGTACAGTAGTATGTGGCTGTGCTGAGCGTGGTCTGCAAGTCCCTTAGGACATCACTCTTTTGAGGAAGGCTGGAAAAACGTTGGACAGTTTCACAATAACACATCCCACATAGCAACTACGTACTTTGGAGAGTTTCACAACACATCCCACATAGCAACTACGTACTTTGGAGAGTTTCACAACACCAACATCCCACATAGCAACTAAGTACTTGGACAGTTTCACAATAACACATCCCACATAGCAACTACGTACTTTGGAGAGTTTCACAACACATCCCACATAGCAACTACGTACTTTGGAGAGTTTCACAACACCAACATCCCACATAGCAACTAAGTACTTGGACAGTTTCACAATAACACATCCCACATAGCAACTACGTACTTTGGAGAGTTTCACAATAACACATCCCACATAGCAACTACGTACTTTGGACAGTTTCAAAATAACACATCCCACATAGCAACTACGTACTTTACACACAAGCACAGCGTATCTACGAGCACCTGGAAATTTTAACTACAAATAAAACACACACGACTCACTAGGACTACAATGTACTGTTCCTACTTAAAAACCATATATTCCACGGCGGTAAGATCCCTGTAAAACAAGACAGTGTTAAGAGCACAGTGGTTGTCCTACATGTGAACGTGAACATTGTTGTGACATCAGATATACAGGATATTGTGAAACTGCATAATATAAACATTTTGTGGAAACAAACTTCACGTCTAGACGAACATCTGAAAACACACCGTTCCTGTACTGCATGTCTAGTGACGTACAGTGAATAACGACACGCAGGTTGGATGTTAGTCGTATTTATTATGACGGTAGACATTGTCTGATGTATTACGTAGCAACAATATCCAGTCCACAATTCACGCACTTGTAAATTGTTAGACATGTAGTACGAAAACTGTGCGTTTACGTGCCTATGTCAATATATGTGTTGTTCCTCTAGACGTGAGCATTGTTTCCCAGAATATTGACACGCAATTTGCAACAACTTTACATAATTCTGCTATTTTAATATTGTTATATAACACCGTACTGTTGCTGCCCCCTAGTGGCTGGGACACGAACTTACTGCTAGTTGCTTCTCTTACCACAGTGTTAAACCAACATCACTGCAACTGTTGTACCAACTATTACTTCAAGAACTAGTTGAGTCAATGGAAGGGCCACATTTCAACTCCAGTGTCCAGACCTGTACTTCAGTGGTCGTGGTCGAGCCATCTTGCCAGCTACATCAGCGCCAAATTGTGAAGTGCTTCTTTCTCTATGGCCTGGCTTCTGTCTGGCTCTCATCTCTATGTTACCCCTCCAACTCTAAAAATCCGTAGAAGGTTTCTGTACTGCCGATACGCAGATTACAGATCTTCTATTCTTCCAGAGTGCAATGTTTATTGTCTTAAATCTTAATACAATATATTTCTGATAGCAACTCTCAAAAATTACCCTTACAATCACCCCACATAATTTTTGACATCTTAGTCTATTGTAGCTAAATTTCCTAATGGAAAATGTTTGGAGTGTGGTTATCTAGTCGAATATATGTTTTCAAACTTTAAACTGACATACATATTGTACATAAGGGAATCCGTGTAACTCAATTAAAGCTAACATAATTTCCTCTGAGAGATAAAGGTAATTCAGGAGTTGTACAGTGGACTGGAGGATGCAGACTTCAGTCATCCTGAAGGCCTGGTTACCATGGCTTCCCTACATCGCTCCAGGTGAATACTGGGATCATACCTTAACCAAGGCCATGTCTGATTTCCCTCCCAGTTCCTGTCACTGTGCCAAGTTGTATGTCAACATCACGTATGTCGAGGAGTAAGACCTACTTATCTTACCTTACCTAACCTGCATTTATAGTTCACAACAACTGAAGTGGTACATAAATCTACTATGGAAACAGTTAAAAAGTACAAGTTTCTCGAGTGTCAGTCAAAAAAGGCTAACCCTAGGAACAATTTCCCCCAAAACGTTCAACCATTACCTAGCCCGAGAGACGTATTGCGGGTTAACATATCATGGGACCACTATTGTGTTCAGTTGATCCCTGTGCAAGAATTCATGTAGTTAGGTTGTTCTCCTGTCCTCGCCGGTGAGATGTGACATCTTCAGCAGACAGTCATTATAAATTGATACCGTGAGTGAATTAAAATTTTCTATACACACCTCTATACCCATTTCTGGTCCTCCTTTCATCTCCACAATGTATTTATTCACATCTTAAAATTTAGGTAATGACTGTATTCGGGTAAATTTTAGATATTAACTTTTCAGTGAAGGAAGTGCAGGGTATTTGGTCAACCCTTCCACTTGTTTTATTTTGCATTTTTTAATCATATTTTCGTCGAAGTATATCAATTATTGTAGAGTCTGAGGTGGAAACCTTTGGTAGTATCTTTGATCGTCATTTCTCATATTCAGCAAGATTGTAGGTTTCTTTTAGCAATGTTAGTAGAAAAGCTCTTGAATGAGTAAGAGATTTTGGTCAGCGCATAACATGGAAGTCGGAAACGTAATTTAAAGAGTCGTTACTGACAAAAGAGTGTTTTCACAAGTCGATAATACTAGATGTTTGGAAACTCTAAGTGCTTCTTCGGATATATTCTAAAACAAAATTCTGAGGCTCTTTTGTTCAGGAGAGTAATCTTACATTTTTCATTGCTTGGAAAATAGTTAAGACGCACGCTTAGAGAAGAATGTCTGTAGGATGGTTTCTACAACAGTGTTTACTATGACTGTCTAAACACAGGTACTACTGTGATAGGCGCGTTGTTATCCAGCCATTGTGCGTGACAACTTTCTACACTTTTAAATAATGAAAAATATTTGTTTGAGTGTGAGACTTTTACTAACGTTTTCTGTAGTTTGTAAGTTAAGTAACCTAACATCTTGTTGAATATAGATATAAGTACAGACACTTACGGGCATAGGGGACGAAGCCATCGTCATCCTCAGGATCACAGCAATCCTTGAGAATGTTATCCACCTCAGGGTCACTTAACCTCTCACCTGAAACAAGAGTATATCTCTGCCAACATTCCACTGACAAATATAACTTCACTATACAGTGAAGTCATCAAATACGACATTAACATGCAAGACATACTCAATTTTTTATCATAACTGACTATCCGGGGAAGTATAACTTTATAGGAGTTCTGCTGTTCTGTATGCATTTAAATGTTTCTTTAAAATGTCAGGGATAATAATCGTCTTAATATGTAAGTTGCTACAATATTACACCATTATTATATAACGTGCGTATTGTAAGTAAATATGAACAGTTAAGGTAAACCTTTCTTAAACCACGTGTCAAGAAGTGTATAGGAAACATTTAGCAGTATGTGAAGAATACCAACACTTCAAGTGCCATATCCGCGCTATACAGCTTTATTTAATGCCTATTGTAAGTGACGTTGTACCGATTTATTTTAATATATATGTTCATGGTGTATTGTAGCACCTAATCTGGTGGACAATTTAAATATAAACGTAATGAAATATATTTATTAACTTGGCTTGTAGAATTGCAGACAAAAACATTTTCAGAATTAAGTTTCTTGCAACATAAAAGTCAAGGTAATACAAATATTACTATGGTTCAGTTGTCCACAAAGTTATTTTCTACTTCCTGTAGAGACTAAACGTAAATAAGGTACTCGCAAACAAAGTTAGAACAAAAATTAATTAATTTACAATGAAAGTACATGTTTCACCTTAATGAGTTCAGCAATGTTCCTCAAATGGCAGATTGGCCTCACAATTCTCCGTTCACTCTCCCCCACGGTCTAAAAGCATAGATAACAACTAGAGAGCTGATTGCCTATCCCTTTCCATGCTGTGGAGTGATTCCTAGATCTAATCAGCTGTTGATGGGCACTGAGCGAAAAGAGTTTCTTATTTATTACTACATAGCGGTGAGCATATTGTATTTAAATGTCACTCACATTTAAAGCAGCATATGCAGAATGATTCGCTGTCGCATATTACCAGCATCCATCGATTCTCGTTAATTTTCGTGTAAAATAAGAGTTTGTTTACATGTTCTGTTTACATTGTCTTGGCATTTTCGTTTTCCAGTGATTTAAATAATGACTAAACATGAATATGTAGTGTATTGATTGTAAAAGATACAGTAGTCTACAAATCTCATTTGTTAAGGTCTTTACGAATGGATGTCGCAACATTAATTATTTTGTAGTGGTTTTCGTATATTTTGCCTATCGCTCGATGTCGGTTTCACAACAAAGGCACCAAACTATCTCTAGTTTTCCATACTCTAAGCCCACAGTTATAGAAGAACAGGTCTGGACACTCGCCTGGATATTTGACCCCCTTGTTGTTTGGCTGTAGTTCACCAAGTTACTGAGAATATTGTGTTTTATTGGCGCTTCAGTTACGGCGGTCGGACTAAACTCCGCCCACTTCCTTTCCGCTAAGATAAACAACTTATCAAAATGTATTTTTTATCAATTTATGAAACACTTCCTTCGCTCACAAATTTAAGAAAAGGCTTCAGCAATATTTATTTACTTTATAAAGTTAACAACGGAAAAAAGTGGGCGGAGTTTGAGTCCGACCGCCCTAACTGAAGCGCCAATAAAACACAATATTCTCGGTAACTTGACGAACTACAGCCAAACAACAAGGAGGCCAAGCAAAATACATTGTTAGATAGGCGAGTGTCCAGACCTGTTCTTCTACGACCGTGATCTTACCCGAGTTCTGGAGTAAACAAATAATATAATACCATTGCATCTCGCTAGCTTCTAATTGGCTAAACTTGTGCTGTGCGCCGACCTGCTCTTTCCAACCGACAAAATCGTGTACAGTCAGTATCTTACAATAAAACGCACTATTAAAAAAAACAATATTTCGTTTAAGATATCAACTTACAACGGAGAAAATAACATAAAAATTTTAAAAAAATTATTTTACGTTTAAATAATACTAAATTTCAAAATTCAATTGCAATTAATAATCCTTGACTAACGATCATATTAAAAAAATTTTGGCACGTGCGTAACGAAAGTTTGGTACCGACTCTACGCAGGAATAATAAACAAGTGATAAAACTTACTTCTAAAGTCCTCTTTAATTATTTTGTGCTTCCCTTTCTGGAAAAATTGCATTTGGTTGATCACCAAACAATCTGTCGATAATTTTCACCTCATTTTATTTCGGTATTATAAAAAACAAAGTGAAATTTTTATTCGTATCATATAAACATTCGCGTCTCGAAAATAATGCAATACAATTTCACTGTTCACGTCCAACATCACATAACCTAATCCATAACCGTCACGAGAAGGACGGTACGAAACAGAAGAAGGCATTTTGGTGTGGACGAACCGAAACGGAAAATGGACGTACGAGAAAGCTATTGACACGTTAATGTCAAAAAACACGCTGGGAAATAAATTAGATTAGTTTGTGATGCTTGCATAACATTCCGACTTATTTTTACAGTAGTAGTTACTACTGAACTAAACTTTGGTATTTTCACTAACAAGTATGAGACTATAGTTCATCCCTATAAATACTGGCAAGTGTACCAAGAAACTCGTACGTTTAACAGTGCGTCGGTCGTTAAATAACTCGTGAATCAAATGTACGGACGTGTCGTCAGCTAACCATAATTAAAGTAATAAACGTATAGCGTCGTAGATTATCTGCAAAGTTCGATAATATTATAAATTTGCTATAAAACTTTCTTATTAAGTGATGGACTGGTAAATTAATGTGTACACGACATATAACAAAGATCTATTTCTTATGCAAGATCACAGTGCACGGCGGTCGGCAGCCAATGAACATGTTTGTTTATAATTTGCTTTGTTTATCCTAAAACTTATGTAAGAGCTAACTTATAATAGTACAGTGGTGGTGTTTCAGCATTGCAATAAATTCAACTACGAGTAAATAGTTGGTGTTGGAGCCGCCAGAAGCGCTGGTAGTATGACCATATAACGCTGTGTTATAACGACACTGTACCAGTGGTACTGTCTGTCAGAAAGACTTCAGTACAATAACAATGGTATATAGGCTAGTATCCAGACGTGTATTTGTAAGACCGTTCTTTTAACTAATAGATTTTCTAGGTTACTTAAATAAAGTACCAAAATATATTCGTTAAGTTCGCATGTGCTGTAACAGGTATGAAAACTACTTAGTTAATCAAATATATAAAGCGTTAAACAAACAAGTAAATAATATATTTAGCATTGAAAAAAGTTTAATTTCACATTGAAACAGTCTATATTTGCACAGAGTAACTAACTAGACAAAGCACAGTTCACATGAGACCTGCTCTGTATGGATGGATGATTCCTTCTCTGACAGCAGAGCGTGATGTGACGTGACAGTTGTGGCAATCCTGCTGGATACAGTATGTTGTCTGTCTCCTCAGCATGATTATACACGCTGTATAGCAGTAAATACATCACACACTCGTTGATCTAGACATTGTTATATTACTCTGTCTTGCCGTTAACTTTCGCAGTATGAACTGTTACGAGATAACATCACTTACATGAACCGAGCCTATTAGCAGAGGTGTCAGCCAATTATCACACTGCATTATTTACGTCTCATAAGATCTGGGAAATCAAAGTCATCAAGATAAAATGTTTTAATTAGATAATCACCGAAATGTGTGACTGAATCCGGTTATAAAGTTCCTTACTTTGGTCAAGACACTGTAACGACATTTTTAAAAATATTTTTAATGGATGTATTGATGTGCTGTTCTACAGGTGTTAAGGTTGAATTCCGTGGTATTAGCTCTTTAAAAAATAATAGGCAAAGCAGATGAGGTGTTGGTGTAAAATGTTAACCACATAGCTTAAATCAAATAATGAGTAGAGTTAATCAAAGTAATTTTAGACATTGAATCACAAATTATTATTTTAAATAATTAGCACATAACTCTCAGAGTCAGAAGAGAGATTCTGCCAGCACCGTGTGCTGCTCCAACGACAGTTTACAATTTTTGAAAATCCATAATTCCGTGTTGACAAAATTTTTCAGTTTTTTATTCCGCTCTCCTACCAAAACATTCCACACAAAAACTTCAAGTAATAAATTCTTGCAGCCAAAGAGCAATGTTTACATTAGTGGTTTGAAATAAAATATTATGTAATTAATATTTAAACACACTTTGCGATCCCTCCATTTAAATTTAAAGAAACTTAACTCTTTACAAAAATCTGTAACACATGTTGAGAATATTTCCTGCCTTAAATTGTCAAATTGCTAGGGTAGTCACAGGCCTGAAGTGTGCGTAAATCGCCATATTTAAAAATAAATGCAAACAAATACTACATATGACAACATAAAGAAATGTTCTGAAGAGTATCTGACGATATATTTTGCAGTGTAAATCACCCCATTGCGCATTGTTGGTTTTAATTGCCTTGTTTGTCTAAAAATATACATTTGTATTTTGGTTAACTGCTACGATTCAGATGTATGTACGTATGTATGTATGCATATATATAAGTGTATGTATGTGTCTGTGTGTAAGAAAGCGTCTCCTCTCCTGAATTGAATAAATTTTAACTGTTTTTGTCTCAGAGAAAGAAAAATCAGTATTACAAAAATATTCTTATTTAGTTACTAAGCCAAATTATATAATTTTACGAAAGACGCTCGAATTTGTCTATAATGTCACATTTATATAATTATTGAGCAAGTACGACCCAAACTGACTGCTCAGTACAAGGTTAATACAGTCCAGTCCAATCAGTTTGTTGTCCTAGGTTATCAGCTATGCTCCAATTATTGTGACGAGATTTGCGACACATTGGTTTCGCTTGTATTTCTTCGTAAATGTTTCTAGTATTTGGCTTCAACGTTGCAAATCAAACAGTGATACGATGAGCGGTACTGATGAACATAATTTATATAACTGTTATTGCATGGCTTCTTCTTTTCTCGAGTGGGATACTGTAAATAATAAATAATTGGTTAATTGTGTTTGTGATAACCAAAATTATGGCAGTAGGAGCAGCTATATAAATATTCTAAATCAAAATAATTCCTTTCACACTTACTGTGTTCTGAAAAGGCATGATTTTGAAACTTAAAAATGTCTGCTAAAGAATGTGAGTTAACTGTATAGATGATTCCAGCTTAAGTGGAATCATGAGCCACTCGCCTAAAATTAACCAGGAATGTAGAAGTGTTGCCAGAAATTTGAGGAATATCTCTAACAATTTAAAATATATTATTTTTTAGTTGAGATAAATTCCCTTATGCGTAACTCACCCAGTGAAATAGTTACCACAAACACAAAGCAAATAGGCAATTATTACATTTAAACTAAAGCAATTAATCGTTCAGTGCTGCCAATATGTTCGCACTTTTCACCATGTCCTACATGAATGAATTTCCTGGGCCATTAATTTAAGGGATAGTTCCACAACTTTTTGTAGGAAAACAATTGTTTTTGTGAATGTGTGAAGTAACATATTTACAAAATTCCATTGTGGATTTGTAGGTATTTGTTGTGGATATTGAAAAAGGTTCCATAGCACACTTAATAAAACATTTCTTGCTACATGTAAGGAATGTGCGAGTTTGATGTTATTAAAGACATAATGTGACATGGCTGACAGCACAAAAAGAGAATAGAGCTTCACGTGTCAAGCAGTAATAAAACACAGGATTAAAAATAGCATGGTGTTACATAGCTAAAAGCAATGAGAGAGAAGGATAAAAGAGAAGATAGTGTCACATGTCTCATGAAGAATGACAGCAGAGAATAAAAGAGAGGAAAATGTCACATGTATGTATGTATGTAATACGAGCAGAGGATAAAAGAGAGAAGTATGTCACGCATATGGAAGTAGTGAAAGCAGAAGATAAAAATGTCATAGTGGAAGCAGAGGCTAAAGGAGAAGATTATGTCATGCATCTGGAAATAGTAAAAGTATAGGATAATGAACGGAAGACTATCATATCTGGAAGTAATCACAGCAGAGGATAAAGTAGAGGATGGAATCATGCATCTGGAAATAATGGAAGCATAGGATAACAAAGTGAAATGTGTCACACATCTGTAAGTTGCAAGAGCAGAGGGTAAAAAGTGGAAAGTGTCACGTGTCTGGAAGTAATGACAACAGAGGATAAAGGAGAGGATAGAATCATGCATCTGGAAATAATGGAAGCATAGGATAACAAAGTGAAATGCGTCACACATCTGTAAGTTGCAAGAGCAGAGGATAAAAAAGTGGAAGGTGTGACGTGTCTGGAAGTAATGACAGCAGAGGATAAATGAGAGGATGGAATCATGCATCTGGAAGTAAAGGGAACTGAGGATAAAAGAGAGATTCATATCTGGAAGTAATGCGAGTAGAGGATTAAATAGAGGATAGAGTCACGAGAGTTAGAACTAGAGAGTAGGTAGAGTAGTTACCAAGAGACAGCAGTGTGTGAGAGAGCTCAGCAAGCAGCATCTTGCCATCTTCCTGCTTGTCATACAGCTTCAGACACTCGAGGAAGTCCTCGTAGCAGCCCACCTCCTTCTCCTTCTTCGCCTGGCTGTAGATGGGCAGGAACTCCTCGACCTTCAGCTTCTTCTCGTCTGCAAACAACACCAGCACAAGTTACTAGCTGTTTGAACTCAGCATTAAGTGTCAAGGTATTGCCTTTATCACCGTGGTGGTATGCATTCAGAGAAAGTATGAAATGTGTTAAACTAAATTTAGTTTCCGAATCTGATTTATGTGTTTGTATATGGGAACACATTTTTTTTTTTTTGGTGGAACAAAATTCCTTAGTTGTTTTTATTTTATTTCCGAAGTCTGAGCTTTGGTCGGTAAATCTTTAATATTTGTTTGGTGGTGCGTACTTTTTTTTTTTTGGTGAGCAATTATAAATAAAATATTGAAGCACCGTGAATCAAATCCAGGGCATGTCGCTTTCAGGATCTCTCATTATCATACATAACCAAGACTAACCACTGGTAAAAACACATCCTAATTGATATGTAGCTCGTTATACGCATGGCATTTACTTCTCATTCGAAATGCCACACATTACAAGAGGTTAGGCGATCATCTGCGGCAGCTACATTGTACATTGTCGTGCATCCTAAATGAGATTCTGAATCTATCCTTGATGTTCTGTATGCAATCTGTTTTTCGTCTATCGGAGCTCCTTTTTCTTTTACACATATTTTACCAAATGTTACGTCTTAATATATTATTTTGTGTAGAAATTCAAATTGATGATCTGAAACTGCTCCAAGCTGGCAGACATTTCTCCACACAATTACAGCGGTTAACAACCTTTCTGAACCAGCAGGATGCACTCAGGGTGTGCGGTCGGTCATGCGAGTATTGAGTACTCCACCAAACATCCTGTAATCTTGCCAAAGGTCCATGCTGCTGTCGAAGCCTTGGTAGACCACTACCACTTAAAGTATCTATATGCTTTCAACTTTTATCCCAACAGTTTTGGATTTTGTCAGCCTGGTCCTTGATTCGGCCGAAAGTCTTCAACTGTAAACGTTGATTTTGGCCTCAGTCTGACAACAGCACTCCCATAATGGCGGATCTATCTGCAGAACGAGTCACTTCTGTTGTGGCTTTTGAGCGCATCAGAGTCGACTATACTGGGCCAATTTCCATCAGGGTTAACAAGCTGCGTCAATGTGTTACTCGGAAAGCGTACTTATAAATTTTCATCTGTCTTGCGACTAAAGCAGCTCACATAGAAGTAGTTGCCGATTTGACCGCAGACAGTTTATGTTCTGATCTGACCAGATTTATATCAAGAAGAGGTTTGGGCACCAACATACTCTCAGATTCCGGTACAAATTTTGTTGGTGTTTCGAGACAACTCCAGCAGTCTGCATAGATCTTCACTTCAGGAGAACATCTCCTTGGCTCATGAGATCAATATTCATTTCTTACCTAGGGGGCCTCAGTGGTAAAGGGGTCAGACCTCTCGCCTCCCTCCAAGGCGATCCGGGTTTGATTCCCAACCGGGTCGTTCCCCGAATTTTTGCGAGTGGGAATCGTGCCGGACGATGCCGCTGGCCGGCGGGTTTTCTCGGGGATATCCCGTTTCCCCCGTCCATTCATTCCGACGATGCTCCATATTCACATTATATCAACCCTCACTAGCATTAAAGACCTCGATGTTAAGCGCTGACCGAAATCTCTAATTCACTTATTTCTTACCTCCACCAGCAGTTTCTCATCAGTAAGGATTGTGGGAAGCTACTGTAAAATCCACAAAATATCAGGTTCGGCGAACAATTGCCAACCAAGTCCTGACTCTCGAGGAACTGATGACACTTACAAGTAGAGAAGAAGTTGTCTTAAACTCACGACCTCCAGCATCGGTGTCCTTTGATCCATGCGACATGGTAGCACTCACGCAAGGGCATTTCCTTTTTGGCACACCTCTTGTTGCCGAGGCAGGTGAAGAGGTTGATGAAAGTACCATTTGTTTGTCTCGGAGGTGGAAGATAATATGCGGTCTCGCCAATCAGTTCTGGAAACGATGGTATCGGGAATATTGACAGCAGCCCCAACCTCGTGGGAAATAGCAAACCCGGAGCCAGGACTTGCTGTAGGTCAGTTAATCCTCGTCGGAGAAGAGCGAGTACCACCCCTGGGATGGTGTTTATCGAGGATCGTCAAACTCCACCCTGGAAAGGACAATGTCACCAGATTCGTAGACTTGCACACTCAGCTGGGACAGTTTCGCACACCAGCACGTAAGCTGTATCGTCTTCCCTTTCAGTGATGCCTACAAACCGTTGAGATGTGTAATTATTGTATGTAGTGAACTTGTATTGAGACTGGACTGTCTCGGTGGACGGTAATCTTCAAAATTGTTGCAATCTACCATGCGTATCCACGACTTAGAACTAAACATGGGTGGGCGCATGAATACCTGCTCATGCAAGTTGTGATTGCCACTATCAACAAGCTGTTGTTTTCAAGATGGCGACGCGGTAAGTTCGTGAGTTATATGGCACTAATAATATGGTCTCTTTCTTTAATGTTTCTCAACGCATCACCCTCAACATAGGCCATAATTATTTTAAGTCGTCAGTATTAACAAGGTAGCAAAAACAGTAATTTCTCATGTTGTTGTACAAAGATAAAAAATTACAAATGTTTTTATTTAACGTAAACATTAGGTTCTAAAGAGTTGCTCGCTCAGAACCACGACGATAACATAGTAACTTGCTGCAATTTACACACTCTAAGTAGCAATGATCGAGTATTCAGTGTGTACCACTGAATTGTCGCTGATTACTGATGGAACAGTTCCAAACTTTTAAATCAGTGAACAATCACTGGTAATCACCGAACATCTTCATGAACTCTTGGAATGTCTACACTCTTAATGAGAATAAATGAATGCAACAGAGGAATGTAGAGATGTAAACACTCACTCTTCTTCTTGGTTCCTCCCAGCTTCTCGATGAGAGCCAAGGTAGGGTTGAGGTTAAGTGCCCTCAGTACGTCCCCCACGTAGATGGCGTCCACAACTCCATTCCCTTCAAAGTCATAGATGGAGAAGGCAAAGTTTGCTCCTGCACACACATCATCATACATATCACTGCTCTGTCTCACACAACGCACACTGGTGAATACAAGAACAATTCCTCTACTGATAACGAGAGCAATTTACACTTTTATGTTGACGAACATTTTCTTATAAATGCAAGGAAAATGGTTTTGCTAGAAAGGAAATATTACTCACAGAGAAAGTAAATATTATACAAATAAAATAAAGAAAATTAGGATGAATACTGTTATAGTCATTTAAATAAAAGGTAATGAATAACACATAAACTAATTATTGGTATTGAAGCTAACGGCGGAAGTCAGAAAGATACCACTACACTTTGCACCACAGGTTCCAGTATGCTTATCGCTTCGCTAGCGAGAATTTGCGATAAATGTTGCTTCTCGAACGTATCTCAGTCTTGGGCGTTCTCATAGTGCCTCGTCAGAAAGAATGTCGCTTCACTTCGAGTTGTCCATTCAACTTTTGTTTGCAAAGTATACATACAGTTGTGTGCATTTCGTACCATAACTTTCCCTTAGGTCCGTTCTACAATGGCACGTAGCATAAGATGCGTAACACGCACACTAATCGAGCAAACGGAGTGAAAATGGAGCTTAAAAGTTCATCTCATGTATTACCCACATTAGTGAAAAATTAATTTAAATTTATAAATAGTAAAATTCAATTGATACTTAACGAATCACTATGTTGAACTTTTAAAAGGGCACTGTACGAAAAGTATTCCATTGTCGTTAAGTAACAAACAATAATTTAGATACAGATACATGAAGGTTATTTTTAATGTTAACCGCGATGACTCATGTATAAATGTAAAAATTCTGTAAACTAAATGGCGGTGGAATTCGAAATGCTAGATTGCTGTTGGCTACACGTAAATACGGATAAGTAAGAGTTTGGGTGTGTATCCACGTCAGTGTGCGTCCCATTGTAGAATTCACTGTAGTGTCTTAGAACCACTCGGAGTGTCTTACGTGTAGGCCTACGCGTCCCTCATACGTATTCGCTTCCGCGTCATTGTAGAACGAGCCATGTACTGCTTCTGACCATGTTTTGCATTAAGACAAATATAATATCTCATTTCGGTATTCCTCGTCTGCTTAAAGTCTCTTTCAGTACATGCAGTGTTCTAAGGTGAAACCATTCAGAGATCTCGAGTTAGCATCACAACTGTGCTTGCAGTATATGTGTGATATTCTTCGTTTGGCAAAGAGACTGAACAACGCGATAAACAGCTTTTTCGGCCTGTAAAAACTGTTCTTGACATTCTTATCGCAGTTAGTAAAAGTAACTCTTAAACGAAGTGATAAGATTGTCCGTTACTGTTTAAAATATATTTTTTTTATTGTTCAGAGCATTAACAACAGGAAACTATACATTTCATCATTCAAACCAAAATGACTGAATTAGTCTATTGTGTAAAGTTAACGTTGTAAGGAAAGCGAGTCACTAACTTAGACACTTGAAACTAGTGTGGACAACAACGGTACTTTCCTGGCGACAATAAGTTTGACACGGTTGTAGTTTCCGCTCTCTGTTCTCAACTCTGCCAACACTTTTCAACTGTTTCAGTTGAGGCCGGTAGTTGATGTCAAGTCCACTGGTAGCGCTTCAACGATGATGAAGTGGCACGTATCTTGTCTTTTATATCAAACTGATCAACTTACAACCAATACTCTATTTGTATTGTAGAAAAAGTACTCTTCAAGTTATGCCTCTTTGTTTTTACAAATACAACACACTTCTTATAAACGTGTTTCAGGGACCCTAAAGTGGCATAAAATATTTCCATGGTAATTCGTGGAAAAAAGGACAGTGACATAAGTCGAACTACCACAAAAATAATCATCACTTCACCGTCTGATGGTCTTGTATTCGAGTTTCTACATTTTTAGCGATAATTATTTTTAAATTTTAAATGGGAGCCGTATCTTTACAACGCTCTGTAACTTTGTTATAACCGGTTTTGAGTATGTATTATGATTTTGTCTAGACAAATTACAGCATGATGGTAGCGTACTGAAATTTATTTTAGTTAATTAATTAACAAACCTTCATACTGTTTTTATTTTTCAAAAATTATATTACATAGCAAAACCAATGAGCAAGGAAGTTAAAGAGAAAGTTTTATGTTATCAATATTCGTCTGGAATTATATATAAAAAAAAAAGATTGTCTTGAAAGCCGTAAACTCATGCCCATGCCTCTTAGCAATAAAGACTAAGACGAGAACACTGAGTGACAATCTAGTGCTGTGTTAATAAAGGCGTTGATGTGCGCACCAATCTCGTCTCTGTATTGCCTCGAGTATATAAGACATGAAAGCTGGAGGACTCGTGTGCAGATATCAGAAGAATGACCAGCACGAGGGCAACAACACTTGGACGTCTGCCACTCAAGTTCTCGAGTGAAGCCATCAGTCGTGCCAACATTCACACAAAGAAACACTTGTTGCCAAGTACTGCCAACTGCAGGCCCGGCCGGACAAATATAGAGCCGAAGGCCACCGAGGAAGTTGGGAAGTGTGTCAGGCCTAAAACTGCGACAGTATCGCAGGTACTTTAGCGTGTCACAGACCCCAGCCAGCTTCTACTGCACTCTACTATAATGGCGGATTGGATAAAGTCTCTTAATGAGCTGTTATTAGCTGCAACGCGACACTGAATAGTAGAGGAACATAATATATTGTATGAACACAGTTGATAAAAACACAGTGTACAACATGTCTCATAACTTTCACTGCATGGCGCACTGGTTGCATAATGTTACTGTGTAATACTAGGCTGTATCAGACAATGTGTACCATTATATTAAATACGACTCTCCTGGTATGTAGCTGCCCATAACAGCTTCATTGCCTTCTACAGTAACACGAATTATCTTCTAGACAGGCTACTTACTCTCAATGAGGCGGTAGTGAACGGAACAAGAGGGAACATTCTAGTATCTATCCGTGCTTCAGTGAGAATGAAACACGCGGCTTCCTATTGGTTGGCAGGTTGAGTAATACTGTTAACTGGAAACGACAACTGTTCCAATTATGTACAAAATACTGGTGATGTAAGAAAAGTCGACTTACGTCATTAGAGACGGTAAGACACGAGAACAGGAACTGGCAGATGACTCGGCCATGGCCTTTATTAAAAGAAAACCTCCCAGTATACGACTGGAGCTATTTAGGGAACAACGGAAAACTGATATTAAAATGACCGGAGCTGGGAATCGAACCCAGATCCTCTCTAACGTAAAACTGTTGCACCACCTTCACTCGGTTACAATCACTATATTTCCTGAAGTATAAAGTAGACTTGTACTGTCTGTCAACTATAGCTGGTAGAACTCTGTCACACGCACTTCACTTACATACAATGCTGCCTCTGGCTTGTTGAGCAGTGCGTACTATGCTGGTTTAGCACCTCCCTTATGCAATACGTCACATAAAACAAAGGTTTGTAAAATAAGTACCTGGTCTGGACAACTTATAGGTCTGTATTAAGGCATAACACTGACATAAAAAGCGACGTCCGAAAGTTTCTTAACGGTAACTAAACATTAAAAACAATTTCCTCACGCTGCGCTAGTGGTTGTCGCAATGGCTGGAGCACTTGCCTCCCGCATACGATGATATGTCTTGTCTCCCGGAGAAGGAGGGGGTTAATTCTCGCATGTGGGGATCGTGCAGGACGACGTGAACGGTCTGTGTACCTACTCAGGGAGATCTACCGCCTGACAATTCCAGCACCAAGGTGTTGTATGTCCTCTCCTGATGACATCCTCTGAGGTGTGTCTAGTAGTAAGTCTGCGCCCTGGTACTCTGGTATACGCCGTGTACTGCATCCACTTACTAACTGCGTTAGCAAGAACTGTTCATTACACTATGATGTAAGATAAGAATAAGCTGTGGCAAACATATTTTGTTCTGTATAACTACTGCAACATTCCAAGTGATTGGGCTGCAATACGTAAGAGTGGTGACGTCTTGCGAAGAGGAGAGACGATGGTGTCAATGTGCACAGGAAGTAACACTGATTGCATGCAGTATAGTTGTTGCTACTTCCACACTCGCTGTAACTAAAATAGCAATAGTAAGTAGCAGTGTTGTAAGAGAGGCACTGTTATCTTTTAAAGGTTATGGAGTGCTGTAAAGACAAGCTCCTGCAAGTTATGTACGTAGACAGTGTACATAGTCTAGTCATAAGCACGGCAGGGATACTGAGTACACGACAAGCATTATATATATATATATATATATATATATATATATATATATACTGTATGTGTGTATGTATATGTGTGGGCGTGTGTGTGAAAAGTGCTAAGATACAGTGCGATAATAACCTTGAAGACCACTCTACACTACTTACTCTTCATGAAGAAGCTCTTCAAAGAACGCTATCTAACCGCTCTTGATGGCACTCAGGTTAAGGGGGTCGCCTGGCTGCATGTATCTTCAGGCGTTCCCAAGTTATTACACTATTTATTTTTGAAGTAGTATTAAACATAAAGGTATGCTCTACGTAAATTTCTGCAACAAGGTATACACCTATATATAAAATAAAGTACCCAACTCACTCATTCACTTATCAACGCACAGCCCAAACCCCTGGACCCAGAGACATGGCATTTTAAGGACATCTACTTACGCCGTTGGCACCCACTAAGAAGGGATTTTTCGTAATTCTTAAATTGAAGGGCTGAAAAAAATAGTGAAATTTGTTTTCAATCTATACTCGATAGCGCTTAAACTAGTTGAGATACCGAGGTGATTTTGCAATAGAATGAAGCTTACATAAACCAATCGTCGACAAATCTTAACCCCGTTGAGAAATTGAGGAGATTTTTTTATTCAGAATGAAGATTACACGTGTACTTAGAAAGTAGTTTCAGGATTTTTGACATTCAACCTATTAAGGCATTATAAATGAAACGTGGTTTCAATTAATATTCTTACTAAAAAACCTGTCGAGCTACCGAAATGATATTCTAACAGCAAAGAAGCTTACATTAATACCTGACAAGCTATTTCATGATTTTCCAGATTTGGAAAACTTAGGGGGTGGGGAGAGGTGAAATGTCCCACAAAAGTAGGTATGACCTCGGCGAAATTGTTCTTGCCGTCGTGGGCACGGGAATGTATATATACTTATTTAATTTATTAAGAATTCTAACGACATATCTTGGCGTAGTTGCCAGGTTGGTACACTGGTGCGAGGTTATGGGTTCGAATCCCGTGTAAGGCAGGCGACGGAGAACTACTGTGATAATATGCACGCACATATTAGTAGCAGCTGGCAGAAGAGATAATTTTCTATTTCAAGTGTGAAAATGTTAGGGTGACTTATCCTTGTGGCGCAGGCATTAACTAAGTGTTGGAAAGTGGTAACAAGTATTTTCCCGATGTCTTCGTATTTTGTCAGCATGTTCGTTATCTCATAATACCTGGTGAGATGTCGTTATGCACTGGGGATGAAAAGTCGTAAGATCTGTTTTCGGTGTTTCCTCAATATTTTTCTGACGCGAATAAATACATTTTCCTTCAAAAATTCCACGCGGGCGAAACCGCAGGCAGGCAGCAAATAAATAAATAAATAAATATATATATATATATATATATACATATATGTGTGTGTGTGTGTTTATCTCGTTAGTGTGTGTGAAGATAAAATATCAATGAGACGCTACGAGTGACACCGGCCGGCACACGTATTGTGATATCGCCTCTACGACCAAAGTCGTATCAGTGTTCCCGTCGTGGGACTTGAACAGCAGACCTTATCATTTCACTGAAGTGTCACTGTAGAAAAGAGCAGGGTCACTATAGATCACAGTTTCCAAGAAATGCAGTACGTATGTCATGAGAAATAACCACTTGAAAAAGTCTAGCCAAGTTCGAGGGCTGTAAAACAAAGCTTCCAGGCCACGTGGTGTCTTAGCCACGTGTACAAGAAGTGTGAAACGTGTTTTCTTTTAGTAGGTAGGTACTGTGGGCGCATGTTTACTGATCTCTGAGAAACGACGTATCTCCGAACACGCTGCGCCAAGTTCGAGCAGCAACTAGGGGCCGCCTTAATGGAATTAAAATACGATAAAATAATAATTTTATATTCTTTCTGAAATAGTGGAAGGTATAAAGATGATACTTTTCAGTGCAGTTTCTTCTTAAGAGGCAATTTTAGCATGCGTAGTTTTTTTTATAATGGCGCATTAAATTCAAAATTTGCATGTTAGGCTACGCTGCCATGCGAATTGTGAGAACCGATAGACATGCCTGAGTAAAATAATTCCAAGTGAATTGCAATTGTGTTTTAAATAATAGTTGAATTTGACACTTTTTTTGTGTACTGTTGCCACTTTTTTTTAATTCAAAATATTACGTTATGTGTTGCCAAGTGTTTTATCACATTCATCATGGAATGTTAGTTGAATAGAATTATTGCACTACAGTAAGTCAATTGATTCTCACTATTTACATGTCAGAGTAACTTGCAAATTTTGACTTTGACGCATTTTTGTGAGATAACTATGTGAGAAAAAATTGCTTTGTGCGAGGAAACTGTATACACAAGTATCGTCTACAAAACTAACACTACTGCACATAGATATAAAATTATGGTTTTATCACACTTGAACATCATTTATACATAAAGATAAGACGAAGTGATAAGAGTGAGATATAGCACGCTGACATCACACGGTAGTGTTGTTGCTCATCTACAGATGCGTCTCCTGAGAGCTCGTTCACGTCTGTGTTGATCAGCTATATGTTGTTCAACGTAACGTGATGACTTTAGAAAAACTACGTATCTAAACAATAATTTTAAAATATACAGAACGTTCCGTTGCTGGTGATCGTAAATCACCACGGTTAGCAGAGAGCACGTAAAGAAACACGCTATTGTCAGTGGACATATTATGTCCAGACATGACACCCTGCAAAGTTGCAAGAGAACATTACTGTGTTTGTTTGAACTGCGCGCGCTCCGAGGTGTCTGAGAGAACGAGATAGGCAGCCGAGCGGAACATCGGTACTGCGGGTTGCGTGTATATAGGGTTAATACATGGCTTACGAACATTACATCCTGTATTCCGTTGTGACTTCAGACAGTTAAGTTGTCAGCCCGGTTGAATGACTGCATAGTGTTGTTAGCAAACACCCCTGTCTCTATATCAACGCGCCACTGAAATATACAAAAGGGCTGAAAGGGGGTAAAATAACAGGGGCTTCAAATGTGCTTACTTGAGCATGAATAGCGTATAAAATGTATCAGTGACAGAGGTCAGGGCAACAAAGCACTTCGCTGCACACAATATCAAACATGTGCTCTCTAAGCTATTTTATTTGGCACAGGGGAAAAAAATTGTTGTGACAAAAACGAATTCCGTTTGAATATGAAATGCTCTAAAATTTCTTTGTCGCGAAGAAAATTTTGTTTAAATTATGAAGTGAAGGCAATTATACTGTGCTACTTTTTAAATAGTTGAAAAATAATATTTGTACTGAAGTTGTAGGTTTTAAGAATATATTTGTGTTGTAAAAATGGTAAATTTTTCAGTAATTATTCTGTCTTTGCTTCAAGGCAAGGTTTATTAATCACGAGTTTATAACAACATACTACATAAATCAATATTTTATAGATTATCTTAAATTTCAGGTTCCTCGAAACCAATTTGCCAAAATCATAAAATAGCAATTTTGCAGAGTAATTTTTGACAACTTGTAGGCGAAAATATTTCCTGAGTGACCTATGTTTAGTGCAAAAGCTCTGACGCCGAAATATCGTCTGATTAATTTCAGCGCAAGAGGTTAAGTTTAACTCTTAAAGTTGCCAATATCGTCATGTAAGTGTTCCTGTTTTATATATTTTTATATTGATTTTAAAACACCTGTTAATGAATCTTTTTTACGGTTACGTGTTAAACAGTTCCAGTGAAGGTTTTCCTTGTAGGTACAAAGATATGAGTGTATGGAGCGAGTATTGTATAGTGTTGAGACATACATGTTGCGAGGTCAGTCAGTCAGTTGGCGGGGCCAGAGCTAACTATAGCTCGTCTCATCTTACAACAGCCGCCGCCTTATAAGCCCTGGTGCGACTATACTTAGCCACTCTCCCCTCCCTACAGCCAAGAATACCCCGCTGTCTAGAGTCTGGTCCCAGCCCAGCACTCACCTCTCTATGCCACCTGCTACATAACTGTAGCAAGTTATACCAGTGTCGAGTACTCGCCTAGTTCTGCCACAGCCATGTTCTCTGATCAGTTCATTACTAAGACTGTCCCCTGCCTGATGTAGGGTGTGTTTGTGAGCGAGGTGGAACTCTATGAGGTGCTAAGAGCTACTGTAGCCGGCACATGTACTGTAATATCGCCTCTATGTGCGTGCAGTGTTTCCACCGTAACGTTCTTGCTGTGGGACTGCAAGCGGTGACGCTATCATTCTGTTGAACACGTCACTGTAGCAAAGTACAGTGTAGATGTAGACCACAATTTAGAATGAATTCCTTACATATATTTTGAGAAACAATTGTCTGGAAAGCCGGTTTTAGTCAAGTTTGAGAGCTTTAAAATAACGCTTCTAAAGTGCACGGTATCTTAAAAGTCATATCCACATGTAGTCTGAAGTGTGTTTTGTTTTCGTAGCTTAGCTTGTGGACGTCCGACTATATGCGGCTGCCGTACCACAACACGTACAAACATGATGTATATGAAACTCAGAAAGAAAATATGTGAACTAAGCTTTGCTACAGACTTTCCATCAGTACAGTGATAGGGTCACCGCTCATAGTCTCTTAGTGAAATGAAATATTGCACGAAGTTCTACGCTTAGCTCGTTGAGGCGATGTGTTCTTTGTGCGTGTTTCAAGATTTCCCTTATAGCTCCGTCACTTCTCAGCCCCTAACATGAGCAGAAGCACTCAAAGTAGGCAGCACCCTTAACACAGACCTGCCATTCTCATCTCCCCTCCCCCTCCCCTTGCTGTAGAGCTCCTCTTCCAAGTCCTAGAAGGTGTTAGCATGTAAACCAGCCGATACGTCGTCTTTTATGTAGAGTGAGAGAGAGAGAGATATTTTTGGTCAGCGCTCAACATCGAGGTCTTTTAGCGCTGGTGGGGGTGACATGACGTGACAATGGAGCAGTGCCGGAATGCATGGGCGAGGGAAACGGGAGATCCCCGGCAAAACCCACCGACCGACCCCGCCGGGAATCGAATCCGTATCACCTTGGTGGGAGGCGAGTGGTCTGGCAACTCTGCCACCGCGGGTTCTTTTATGTAGAAGATACCGTCAAAATGTTAAGAAGTCTTGTTTATTACTATATGTTAGAGTTGGTGGACGATATTGCTGACAATAGGACGACTTGACTAAGGCAGAGTTCAGCGTTGCTTCACAATCTGACTACCGGTATTATTTCAATATATGTTTCGTCGCAGTCTCTCGTACAATATTTGCAGATACAATCCACACAATATAGTTATGAATACTACCATGACTTGAACCCACAAGGATGTATTATAAGGATAAGGTAGAAGTAAAATTCAGTTAATGTACTACAGTAGAGTACATGTCTTTGTAGCGATCATGTTGTTGAACGAAGTTGAGTACTGAGCCAGCCCCCGTATGTTCTACACGTGGCTATGCTATGTGACACACTAAAGACCCCACATTCAGGTAGACTTGTGAAAGCTAGAGAGATATAGTCCTTATTCCAAGGATAATAAACAAAGGTGTTGTCTCAGAGCGCTGCTGTGCTAACTGAGGTACACGGCTGACATAGCGAGGTCTACATGCTGGTCGAGGTTACTGAGCATATATTACACTGTCAACTACCTCACTTATGTCCGCACACTACATTACTCGCCCAGTATACGTCTACAGTGCACTATCTCGCCCACAACACTATCAGCTACTACACTTAAGTCTTAGGAAACTATTATGACGTGGTGTAGTTCACCCTACGTCTGATATATTAAACTGAAGTTATTACATTTTGTTACTTCTTACGGCCCATATTTTAGAGGTTGCCGACTGCCAACTTTATAGGCCGTAAATGACATAGCAAAGAAATAAAATATAAATATTTCTCGCTTCCCAAACACTTAGCACTCCGCCCTGGTCCCATGTCGCACGTATGGGATAAGCAGTCGACTAAGAGAGAGGGGGGGGGGGGAGCTCAGAGGTGTGTCATATAAGTGAGAGTCTATGACCTGTGGTCACCTTACCTGTGTAAGTAATACTTGCTCAGAGAACATCTGTGGTTACACCAGCTTCCTCACTAGTTAAACAAACATAGCACCTATAGATATGTAGCTTCACGAATATACACACATATCTACTTATACTGCAGCACATCTGTCGCAAATACTGAACATATATACTATCTCTGTATCTCAGCTGACCTTGATATTCTCCTCTGTTATTCACACCGTGCTACGTGACGTAGCATGACGATCGTGTAAGGGCGTCATTTCAGGTTTTTCTTGGGAAAAGGGGGGGGGGTAAGATTTTTTTCGGCGGCAGTGACCTTGTTGCATCTTTTTTACTAATTAAGCATGTATAAATAAGAAACTTTAATAATAAAACTTCAGTTTCATGTGTTTAAGTTAGCATAGTTTAAATAACAAATTTCAATAAATATATTTTATACACTTAAAATTCTAAATCCCAGGGGGAGTTCGCCCCCCCCCTGCCCCCCCTAAATGACGCCCCTGAATCGTGTTTACAGTTACGCAAATTAGCAACTACAGGCTGTAGACGGTAAAGTACGTCTTGTTACGTGTAGTAATAATACTATAGTATGACCTCAAAATTAAACTTAAGAATACGCCTTGTTCATTACTTACACTAATGCATTTACATTTAATATTCTTTGCTATTTACATACCCTCGAACAGCGTAATGTCTTGGTGGTGGTACACGGAGGAGGGGGGGGTAGGAGCAGCCAGGGCAGTTTAGAGAACCATCCCAGTATTCGCCTGAAGTGATGTCGGTAACCTTGGAAAACTTACATCAGGATGGCCGTAGCCAGGGAGCGAAGCCGGGCTCTCCCGAATGTGGGGAGTGTGTTTCACTACAGCTCCACCATGCTCGGTATTTACTTAGGGGAAGGGAAGAAATACTACGTCTTGTAAGCGTACGCTAGTAAGCTAGGACGCGGTATACGTATGTAGGTAGGTCAGTGCTTCACAGTAACATTCTAGGCCGTGCAGAGGGCGACAAGGGGTATGGTGCGGTGCCAGAGTGAAGGTGATATACCCGTAAAAAACACGCCTATCATCGATATTGTCCTCCACGATCATGTTCGGCCCCAGCCGGGAATCGAGTCCGGATAACGTTCTGGGAGGCGAGCGTCCTAGCCACTAGACTAACTCCGACACCAAGCTGCAGTGGAATATATCTACATGAGATCTGCCGGCTACAGCAGTCCGAGTTGTCAGACACCATATTAGTGGAGCCAACAACATATCCCCTCCCCCCTAAACAATCGACACGCACATTGACAGTTTGTCTGAGGAAAACGTTTATTGTGATGTTAACACAGCTCCTATAATATGTCTAGCATATGTACAACAACTATAGCGGGATGATAGTTGCCTATATATATATATATATATATATATATATATATATATATATATATATATATATATATATATATATATATATATATATATATATATATATACACACACACACAGTAGTTTTACTACGACCTACAATCAACACAATAATTCCTTTTACACGTGTTACAAATCAATGCAAGCTATGTCTACTGCAATATAACACAAAATACTATCATGTATAACGGTAAATTATCGCAAATATTTTCCTCATTATTAAGGTAAGCGTGGGGTACCTACTGCGTATTCATCTGAAAATGTTATTATTTTAGTTTCATTAGTTGAGCACAGCCGTAATATACAAAAAGCCCACAAAATAATGAAAAAGTTTACAGAAGTATATATTTTTCGCATTTTATGGCGTCATTCAATAATTCATTGCAACAATTTTTTAATTAAGTTTTAATTTGATGAACTGGAAGGAAAGCAGCAGTAATACTTGTATCGTGTACCGTGTAGGCTACGTCAATAAGAAGCGTGATATAATCACGTCATGCTAGCTTACGAATAGTTGAGTTAGAACTGTGTTATCAATTCTTGAATGCAGTAAATTATAGCGGGAGTAAATCTACCCTGAAAATCTACTTAAAAATTATGATTTCTTTAAATAAAATAAAAATTGGTTGTCTGTAAAGTCGGTTTACTGACGATAGTTGAACGTGACAACGTGTCAAGAAAATACTGATGGAATGGTATCATTTTTCAAAAGAAAATTTTAATTTCATTTGTTTAATAGATTTGGATGTATACAGAGAAGGAAGTAATTGGAAATCACAATGAAATTGATCAAGTTATATTTATTTGTACGCATAAATACAATTATGTCAATTTTTTTTTTACAATTTAATAGTTTTTACTTCACGCAGACGCATCGCTCACTCAAGTAGGAGAGAGACGGATGTCGAACGCTGCCGAACGCAAAGGCCGATTGTACTTCTTTGTCGCTCGTTCCGCGCTCTCGCTTGCACTTCAAGCCTTACATGGAACGCCTCAGAGCGAGGTAACGCCGCATCAGTCATGTTTTTTCGTGCGTGCAGCCGGCTCTATCGAATTATAAG
>PNEQ01064096.1:0-22943 GCA_003012365.1 Medauroidea extradentata | reverse complement strand
TTCTTGTTCCTGCATTTTTTGACACTATTGAAAATGTTGTTGCCAAGTGTAAAGTAGTATTTTGTTTTTTATTTTAAGAAATTGCATAATTTAAACAATTTTCATGGTGGCATGGCTACCACTGTAATTTACTTAACGTAAAGTTTTAAACCCCACTTTCTGTTTACTTGTTCAAAAACTGTCATCAAGTATAGTTAACACCCTGTATCAGCACGTATATTGTGTGATGTACTACATGGTAAACTCTACTCGAACACTGTCTAGCGTCATCTAGGGTGAGTTATTGTACTTGTTCTAAACACTGACAGGAATATTCATATGTGCAGAGAGAGCAGTGGCTTTCTAATCTCTCACACTGCGGTTCAGTATGCAAGGCATCGCGCCACTTTCCATACGTATTTGTAACAATAATTGTAGGAAATTGAAACTGCTATGTGTTCATACTGTGTGTGTTTCAGCGACTAAGTACTCCTGCAGTATACTGGACTGTGATGTCATGTGCTCGTTAGAGGCTCAGACGTGACAGAGCTATAAGGGCTACACTGCAGCGTGCATTAAACGCTGCAACGCCACTACGACTAGCGTGTAGAGTTCTCAACGATATATTCTTACTATGGGACATTAGGCTGTGACCACATCATTGTATTGGTGAAAGTCTATAGCAAAGTTCAGTGCACCATTCTGTTTCCGTTACACATATATCCGGTTAGTACACTGGAAAGACCATTTTTAGTTATGTTAGAAGTTTTAGAAACTGTTTTCAAAGGATTGTGGTGACTTAACAACGACAATTGGTTGCTGTCCCAAGTGTGTTTTCTTATCGCAGACTGAGCGTTTCGTAAGATAAACATCTTTACTTGTACATGACATAGTATTAGAAGCGTGTTGTAAGCGGAACTTGGTCTACAAAATACATTATACCGTATAATATATATCAGCGTTTACTTTAGAACTTGCAGACAAACTTTGCAGTGTCGTGTATTAATGTAATATTACGTCACTATGCTATTTAACAGCCACAAAATATAAAATGTTAGTAAAACCGACAGCATCAATGAAATACGTATCGATTGTTAGTAAGTGACACGGTAGTGACTGGCGGGACGAGCAAAGTCTGGCGTATATTTGACACAGAGCCAGAAGAATAGAGTGTATTTAGAACCGGGGCGATCTCTCAGCTAGCTGGGCGGTGCTAAACCAGGCGAAGAGTCATGTTGTTGGTATGTGTGTAGTGATTGGCTGGTAGCCAGCACGTGAGCCAGCCTAGTTGAAGGTAGAGTACATGTTTCATGTGACATGACTTGAGACATGATGTGTAAAACTCGTGGCTGGCCGGATGTGTTTCATTCAGTTCGCCGCCAATACAGACATCACACACATTGCATGTGCAAGTTTCAACTCACTATCTCAGTAGGTAGGTTATGTCAGTCACCTGACCAGCTCTTGTATCCCCAGCATCTTCATGAACACTTGCAATGCTGGGAGTTTCAATATGGCGGCAACAAAAGAAATCCCTATATTTGCTGTACAAAAATAATTATATGACTAAATACTACGTCCGCAGTACTATTTTTGCACGTCATTTTATGTTCAATTAGTTTCCTGCTGGTTTCTTACATCCATGCTCTGATCACAGTGCATTCAGTTACACATCGTTGTAATTGTTGATGTTTTATTTTTGCTCGCAATGGCAAGTTTCTACTGCTAACAGTCCCACAATGCTCGACAGCAGGGCAAGCAAGGAGTTGATCGAGAGCTCAGGTGATATCTCAAACACGGGTAAATTTCACTCAGGTTCAATTTCCAACACCTTCAACTTGAAATTTGGACTGACCTACTCAACCTTCATGAATTTTCAAAAACCTTTACGGAGGTGCACACGCCATACAGGTTGGGTTTTTTTATATGTGTTTACACATTGCCAGCATTTTCCAACACAGATTTAAAAACGCTGGAATATAATTTCCTTTTACATTGGTTTTTGCCATGCTAATATTTTGGAAAGGAAAGGGAAGTTACATAACTTAATGATTGAATGGTAACTGATGTTTTAAAACGGTTTCTAATTCTCTTTTGTTGATTACGTCAACAAATTACTGCACTTCTCAGATGGTTCATAAAACTGGTTAAAATAACTGAAGGTTAAACATGTATCGCATCGCATGTATCACCGCCCCACCTCCAACCAGAGATTACCTTAATTGCTAGCTTGTAGTGGCAATGTTAGTAAGTCCACGCCAGTCTTGCCAACATGTGTAGAACTCCACAAATGTGTGGAATTTCCAGTGACATGTGGAATATTGCGTGGAATGAATGCGTGTGTGGAATGTTATATTTTTAACTTAAAGAAAAATTTACATAATTGTATGATGTATGCGTGTTGTGTCGTATGAAGCAATTTACGAATAATTGTTATAGTTGGAAGTTAAGAAGAAGGGGATAATCTTTTTCAGTTAACAAAAACAATTTTATGTTAAGCATTTTGAAAAATATCTTTGTTAACTCGACTTTTGAAGTTGTCAACGTGGCATGTACATAAAAAAGGACGTGTTCATTCCTCGTTGAACTTCTCACTGTGAGTGTAACTGTGCAGACTTTAGTTGCAGTTAGGTATGACAGATCCGGCAACACTGGCCCACATGGAGACTCGTGCAGAGAGCTACGGTACTGTGAATGGCCCGGGCAGTAAGTTCATAGCCAGAGGTGACAGTACAACTGAATAATAGTTTTACATTCGTATACTTGCAAAAAACGAAAACGCCGCTGAATAAAAACCACGACTTTTTAACACTGTGTTGTCAAGATTTAAGGTTTCACAAAAAAAACAGTGTCTAATACAAAAACAGGGTAGGCAGTCATTGAATTGAATGTAATATTTCCTTCTTCATGTGATATGATAACGTCACACACTACTACTGCTATCTTAGTAGAAATATAATGTTGCCTGTATATGATTGATACTCACGTTCAATGTCTCTGGCGCTGAGGTCAGCCTGGAACAAATGAAATACATATATGTATAAGAAATATAAATATTTTACAAATATGATACGTCATACCTCACGCTCATCTATTTACTCATTATATATTACGTTACAGTCTGTTCACTTTAAACAGTGCACGCCCCAACATTTGCAATAACCAACAACTGTATTTTATAGAGGCCAAACTTTACACTGATTTTTAGAATTATGATATATTTCATATCGAAAATGTAAGAAGATGAATGAAAATAGCCTAAAGAATAATTTAAGCAGTGCTCACTTTATCCTGAACAGACTATACTTACATTTATCTGCTCTAATTATTGACATCAACATTAGATACGCAGTATGTTCTCGTTGTTTTGTTAGTTCTTATAATATAATGTACAAGTTTCAAACACGCCCATTCTGATGATCCTAACTAATCACTACTGCCAAAATTAATTAATTAATCCAAAAATTAAATAAATTTGGTTTGTCATTCCTTAAAATCATTACTAAAATAACGTTTTTATGAAGTGTAATTCATCTTAGGCTTGCATAGTCCGCTCCAACATTCGTGTAATAAAACTATCGTGTTGACATCTTTCACCGTGTCTACCATAGGAAGCGAAATATTCGCCAGCCACTTTAAACTAATATTATAAAATTATTTTTCGTTTATGTATACAATTTCCCTCTGATAATAAATGTCTGATACATTCAACCACTAAAATTTTTCGCATTTTCGAGTCATAAAACAGACATCTATTACAACTTAGTTACTAATTCAACCATAATGACGACACTTACATAGCAGTATGAAGGCTATAATACGGTTTCAAGTATGTTACACATGTAAAGACTGTTTTTCTACGTAAATTGGGAAACTTTCAATGTTAGTACTTAACATTTACGAGAATTACTGATGCCATGCGTAATTAACTTGCAAGGTATGATAGAACTTACTCTGCCTTACACAGCGGAATAATTGCACATTAACTGGGTCACCTCAGCAAGCGATCTCTCGCTGTCAACATTTGTCTTACATCTTAAATGTTCATGTGGTACAAGCTTCGTACATTTTGAAGTTCCGTATGTGTTACGAGTTATTCCCTCAAACACATCGCAATTTAAACGTACTGTGCGAAATGTCTTTCTTTCTGCACGTCTAACTCATGGTTCAACATTATTTTTTCACAGTTCCCTCAGAAATAAAGGTGGCCGTAAGTAGCTTTGGCATTACAGTTTTGAGGTGTAGTATTGTACTGGTTATGTTACGTTACAATTGGTAGCATTTTCTTAAAAGTTTCTAAATGATCGTTAACAATCATTAACATCCATAACCGAAATGTCAATCTAAGTAAAGTGTTGATACCAAAACCTGATATTGCAAACGGTTTTTGTTGTAGAATATTACGTTTTGTCTCACTGGAATGTGATATATAGAGGCTTAGACCACGGCCGTAGAAGAACAGGTCTGAACACTCGCCTGGAAACTTGACCCCCTTGTTGTTTGGCTGCAGTTCACCAAGTTACCGAGAATGCTATACATTTTTGGCGCTGTAATCCGGGCGGCCGAGCTCAAATTCCGCCCAGTTCCCTCCCACTAAGATAAACAATTTATCAAAACGTATTTTTTTTATCAATTTATAAAATACTTCCTTCGCTCACAATTTTAAATCGTGGCTCCAGAAATCTTTATTTACTTTATAATGTTAACAATAGGAAAAAGTGGGCGGAGTTCGAGTCCGACCACCCGGATTACAGCGCCAAAAAGTACGACATTCTCGGTAACTTGACGAACTACAGCCAACAACAAGGAGGCCAAGCAAAATACATTGTTAGATAGGCGAGTGTCCAGACCTGTTCTTCTACGACCGTGCCTTAGACATAATGTGTTTAGCACTACACGAGCTATGACAAGCTCGGTCCACACTACCCATAATTCCGTGCAGAATTCAGTACAAATATAACTGTCACAGTGTGAACGAGTACTACACTCGTTTCAGCCACAATTCCCTATTTTATTTGGCAAATATAACACGTCTTGTTTTACATCGGTTTGTTCTCGCGCATGCTCAGTGCACAGTTTCAGTCACAGCGTATGTGAAGTACGCACGTAGGCTTGCCAACATACTTTGAATAGACACACAATTCTTGCTTCGTACTGAACACATGACCGTCGGATTTTTCAAAACCTTAAAAATGCGCGATAGTTTCACTTATTTAGCAACTACAAGCGTGTTTGGTATGTGAAATAGTATTCGGGAGTTAAGTTACACTTTATGGAAATTTTATATAATAAACAACCAAAATCACAAATATAAATTCCTCCAATATGTACCGGAACTTATTAGAAAATAGTGGTAGAGTGTACACAGCGTAGTTCTGCTACGATAGATATAATGTTGTCGAATGTGAGTGTAAGTTAATGTAGATAACACAGTAAGGACGAGAGTATATAGTTAACACTAGTGTGTAGTGGACCTTACATATAGCGTCGTCTTACCATGGCGAGGTAGTGCAGGAGTGCTTGACTTGACCCGGTGTAAGGTTGGACCACGAGTGACTCTAGGAGGGGAGGGGCAGCCATGTTTTATATCCTCCCCCTCCCCGCCCCGCCCCTCCAGGGTTCTAGGCGGTACTCTATCAGACCTCTGCTATTCTGCTAATTATGGACCACCTCCCCTCCCCTCCCCTGCGCGCCGTCTGACCCACTGCCCCCTCCCCTACCTATCAACTCTCACGCACCACTCGCTGTACCTTACACCGTCCAACTGCCAAACTAAGTTCTCATTGTTGTACGACTTATACTATGTGTCACTAGTCAACTGGAAAATAATTTGTGTTTCTAACAAAATTAAGATTATGCAACTATAATTAATTTGCAATCAAATTTTAAAGTTAAAAGAATGATATAAAGAAGATACTTTCCGATTTCACATCCTCAAAGCATTAATTTTGTGATTTGTACTTGAGAGTGAATAATTATAATTACAATATGGAGGAACGACTCGACATACATTTAGACATGTATTCTAAGTTCATGACATCAGACATTTATTTTCAGTCCCAGCTAAACACATTTTCTTAAAACAGTGGGACACGACAAATAACATTTGACTGTACGACTGTTTAAAAACATTCTTATGGCAATTATTCTCACTTTACTGATCGATGAGTCACACCCTTGGTTCACAGAAACTCAAACATCTCGCGTCGAATATACTGATAACAGCTTTGCGTGTTTTTCGAGGTCACTCACTCCCCGTGAATACGAAGATGGTTTCTTAAATCAGGCCTCGCTACCAACGAACATTAAGATTTAGTAACATTTTCTCATTTCGTTTAGCAGCGATTCAAGCAATACAAATGTACGCTAAAATTATAGCTAATATTTAACAAGCCATAATGCCAATTATCTCCGGTGTTGTGTGTTATCTATCCTACATATATAGTTCATAAACTGTTGGAAAGTTTACAATATATTAACTTTTCTTCGACGAACGACTCTCAGTTCTACCATCATGAGAATATTTGTTAAACCAAGTAAATAGAATTTCCTTCGTTTGATTGTTAGATTTGATCTGTTATCGAGTATCAGTCCAAAAATCGGTTACAATAACAATGACCCGAATTATGAAGAAAATATAAAGTTCATTAAATAATTTATTTGACGTGAGTAGACACGAATATGCATAAATGCTTAGAGTTTTTAAGGTGTACAAATAATAAAATATTCCTTTCCTAACACTAACACTGTGGTGTACCAATCGTAGTTATTTTCTTACTTTTTCAAATGTTGTAATTGAAATTAATACGTGGGCGACAATTATAATGAGTGTAAAGTGAAAGTTACATGTGCTGAACAACACTAGTCGTAACAATTAGGCACAAACTAACTTATCACAAGTTAACCATGAAGTGGGCAGTTATAAGGTTGCACTTGTGTCCATGTTCCTCGCATACCACTAGACAATCTGTGTGTGGTATTACTGAGTTGATGACAGCCACCAGTTCAGCACAAATTACGTATAATTGTTTGCTAGGAGTACAACTTTGACCAGTTGTCTGGGTGACCACGTAAGTATTACCAACTTCCCCGATACACGTGATCTAGTTACGTCATTTATTTATTAAATTTGTATAATCGTATGCATGGTTGAAACTGGGTAATACTGGAGGAGAATAAACCAGTAACAATATTATTTCTATAAAGCCTAGTTAACAACAACGATAACATTGCAAATAACACGTGTTTCCAACAAAGTTACTAACAATGTTGTAAAAATGCTTGAAAATTGTTGACATCATGTTTTAAATTGTTGACAACATTCTGTCATAAAAGTTGTTTATATTTATAAAAATGTTAATAACATTTCTAACAACATTTCGTTGAAAACATTTGCTAGCAACAAACTTTACGAATTTTAGAAACATGTTATAACTTTGTCACCAACACAGTTGATAACATTATTTTCCCGACCCATTCTAGGGTGGTCTAAATCAAAGGACGTTGGTAACAAATGTTACTAGCAATGTTATCAGCAATGTTGTAGGAATTTTTGTCATCAACATTGCCAATAACTTCCGTTAATCATTCTTGCAACTTTGTTAGTAATATTGGTGTTTTCAGCAATGTTAATAACACGTTTGCTATCAACACTGCTATAAATAGTGTACCATAGCTTAGGATTTGTTGATAACATTTTTGTAACTAACATTTTGTAATTAACATTGTCACTGTTATTTTTTCGGTGTAAACTGGGCTTTACGGTGTGTATATCTGTTACCCCACATGAACAATACACAGCAGCTGCTACACATGCAACAAGATAATAATATGGAACTGCATTATTAGACGAGCAGAGAGAGAGAGAGAGAGAGAGAGAGAGAGGGAGAGAGAGTAAATGTGGGAAAACTCGCTCGTCCTTGTGTGTAACAAACCTTCCTACCAATACATCTAGCACTACGAGAAAATTGTCTGGAATTAGGGCAAGTACAAGTTAACAACTCACAAAAAACAAAATGCGTGTTTCTGTACACTGCTTGTTTTAGTGGAAATTTAAATGGAAACTAAAAATATACTTATAGATCGTTCGAGATAAAGTGAGCACTAAAAATTTAACCTTTGAAAAATATCACTAGTCGTTACTGCACATAATTCAACAGTAACTTAAGTCCCCTTATTTTTTGTACGGTTGGCAACGAAATTACGCCATATAGTTCCGTACATTTTCCTATTTAAATACAACACTACCGAAACAAAATCAACCGAAACTTACATAACTGTATTCGATATAATTAATAGTTTTTTTATGTAAACTTATGTAGGTTCCCACCGACTGTACAATTGATCTTACACACGCAAACATCTAGTGACATGTCCAGAGAGGCTAGACATGCCCCGTCATTAGTAGTAAGGAGCGGAAAGATACGAGTTGGTCTGAAAATAGAACTTTAACATGGCGTTTCTGAGTGCTCACTTTATCCCGAACCGCCTATAGTAATGCGATGTTGTCCAACATACTCTGAACTAGGGTAATCGCTTATGAGGTTAATTGTGCAAATGTGAACACTAAATACTTATAACAAAGTAATTTGAAGTAATTTCCAATACATAATTTACAACACGTTGTTTTATGTTGATATATAATGCCGCGGTTTTGCAAAATTACGTAAAATTACAGGATAAATAATTGATTTCAATAACACGTAGTTCCGAGAAGGTAAATATAACTAGGAAATTATGTTGGGTTACCATGCCGCCGTCACTGAATAGCAAACTCGAATAAACTATTTTATGCTACAAATTTGATCTCGCTTAATCAGGTTTCACAGCTCTTTAAAGTCTGCCATAACGTTACAAAGTTTATCGCATTAACATTTATCACTTATTTTGCTTCATGTAACCCTATATTATATTTTGAGTCACGCAGGTAAAATATTTATTTAGATTAGACATAGAGGTCGGTTTAACCTAATTGCTGCAACATAGCAGATATTCAAATTAGTTGAGGGTAATTTAAAATATTTAGAGGTATTGAGTCCGATCGCTTGGCTTTGAGAGCTCCTGAAGGTTGCTACAGGCTTCCGGGAGTGGAAAATAGTTTGTTCAACACTTGGACAGATACTATGTACGCTGCCAGTAGCCGCGATGCGCACAAACGAGGCGTGGCCTGCGCGGTAATAGTTCAAATACTCTTACTAGGTTTAACAATCAAGTCTTCCTGACACAATTGAAACAACTCGCAGGTGATGCCATCCCGCGATAGCACCTAGTCTACCCTCTTCTGGGGTCCGCGGCGGAGTCCCCATTACTTCCAATATTCCTCCTCTCTCGCGGCTCTCCCGCGCTAAAAATCGTTGACCAATCAACCCAGCAGCTTCCTATCGCTAGGCCACGCCCCACGGTAACGACCTCTCGGCGGCAGACTACGTCACTGTTTATTATCACTATTTTTTCCTTTTCTGAAGTAACAATTTTAATTAACACAATGCGCCTTGATTTACATACATTTGATCCTTACTAATTTCTAATAGCTCATATTATTATAACTTACTGGGGACAGCCCAGATTGGCTGCTTGGCGGTAGGGGCGACCCTGTGTTCCCTGCCCCAGCTCTCAGGGGAAGGAGGAAGACGTCTGAAGGAGGGGGGGGGGGGTCTGCTGTAGCGGCCCGCAGCCACGACAATAGTGCGGGGTCGACACTTACTACCCTTCTCTCAGAGACATAAGCCGCCCTTTACCCCAGTGTAGGACCTACAAATATTGTTATCTGGACCACTATTCAATTATATTTATAAAACATACTTTTATCTTGGAGTACCAATGAGGTCCTTCACATATCCCCAAAAACCTAAGAGAATTGCTAAACCTTGCAAGCGGAGCGTTTAAGCTGCTTGGCAAATTTTTTTCTTCTATTATTGTAAAACCAAAGTTATTTCTAATTATATTGCAAAAAACACATTTCCATTCTTTACTTAATATCTAATATTGCGTATGGCATTCATTAGCAAACATTATGTACTTTGGTATCACTCGTCACAATGTCACTTACAATAGTATCCGCTCATACTTATGTATCTTATGGGCCCACTTCTTTCATTCATTTTTCGCAGTGTTTTATTTATTAACACATGCAGTCCTAGCTTACATTGTTTCCTTGCTTGTTATCTGCTAATATTTACAATTCTTTCTCCGAGAGCCAGACCCTTGGATCTTATTCGTGGAAAACCCGTTGCTAGAGGCAAATTTCAATGTAGACATATCTAACAAATTCCTATATGCCCCTGCGTGGTCTGCATAGGCCACCTTACATGCTTCCAAGGAATGGAAATTGCCTAACCTTGCTGTCGCAGGCACCGCCAGAAAATCTATCATACTCTAAGCATTATTGTGCTAAGTAGCAACGGAGCTTATCTACGTTATACTGGGTGAGTCGTTATTACTTGCTAACCCTGCAAGAGTGAATTTCTGAGGTCAAATAACTAGGGTAACAACAACACAACATTGGACGTAATGTGACGTATGACGGAGTTATACACCCTCAAAGGTGAAAGTGGGAAATGAGTAATTGGACAATAATATCATAGTCAAATGCAATTAACAAAATGTTGTTTACAGACTACTGGTGTACGGATAGACAACAGCAAATATTATGTTACCAAAAGAACATCCTTTCATAATTTAACTAGGAGTTGACGACCCCTATATGCTTAGAACTTTGCAACCGTTGACTTGAAGTGACCGGACACGACATGTAGGTGATCAGCATGTAAACATTAGTAAAAAAAAGGTCACCTTGCGAAAACATGCTAATTTGAACCGTTAGGAACAGCATGTTAAGTTTGTAATTGGTATAGTGGTGGCCTGGGAGGTAGGCAGCCGGCAACAGTGACAGTATACTACAAGACTCACATTCTTATTACTTGTTTGTAATTGGTGAAATGTTTTACTCGACAAAATATATTTCGATAACTTACTAGTTATATATTTTGAATATGAATAGATTGTGTGGTTTTACAGCATATGCTCTAAATGCGCATACATCCCAAAAATGCACGCATATGACCCTCGTAAGACAGGTGAACATACTGCAGCATACCAGGATTAGCCTCTATAGAGCGACATGCATCCTGGATACGTCACCAGTCTTTGTATGTATTGATCACTTCAGCTGTATAAACAAAGCGATCCCGTTATATAAGTCGACTGGGTTAAGTCCAGTGATCTTCATGCGCGCCTCACTGACCCACCACGGGTATTGCAGTACCTGTATACGGGAAACGTCACTTGTCTTTCTGTTCATATTTAATGAGAAGTAACTGGAACCAAGATTTGCTCTGGTCACGGTTTTATCAATTTTCAAAGCCTGCTACTTGATCGAGACAACTAATCATACCGGAAATATGCGAACTAGTAGGCAAATCATTAATCACCTTGCGTATCTGTACGCTTAACAATGCACCACATACCTGGTCAAATATAATTCCCACAGACTATGTGTACCAGAGTTACAAGTTTGTAATACCTGATAACAACGTGGTGTGTTGCAAAACAATGCAAAGTTATTTAGTTTCTGGACATCGCAGTATTTCTGGCTGATGGACGCTTACAATCGCCCTTTTTATGAAATTAACTGAGAAACAAAGACTAAGAATACTGCGTTGTCAAGTAAAGAAAAATGCACTCGTGTTTAGTGAGAAAAAAAACTGGAACCTTGTTATTTTCTCCCCAACATTTGTATGCCAATAAACGCGCAGACAAAAAAAAAAGTTTCCAATATTTTAGAACAATCGCAGTTACCTGAACTGCGTGGTTAAAAACTGCGGACACCTGTTAACAAACGGAAACAAAAAAAAAATGAAAGCACGATGTACTGATGTGTTTTTGTGGTGTGATTCGGCGGAGTGTAGAAATTGTGTACATGATTAAAAACTACGTCCCTATTCTAGAAACACGTCTGCAGGTAATGCAAACCCGCATGAGTTTTCACGGAACAAATATCTGTAAAACAATTACCCAATGAAATTGGTTTGGTTCAAGAAATTCCATACCAAAGGCAATAACGTACGCGTGTAAACAAACGACATTGTCGCTTATAATTACTACAAGAATGGCTTGTGCCTGTTATTTTTATATTTTGCGTAATGAAGGAATTTACATACAGTTTTACCGTATGATTTCCCAAAATCACTCCAGTCGAATGGTAGGATGAATTCTTTAACAAAAGCCATTGGCGATTTCTTGCCCCTGTACCCTAAACTGTCCAGTTATGTGCTTCTGTCTGCAATGACATTGACTGTTGATAATGACGTTATGGCCTTCTTAAAATATTCCAATAATTTAAAATTCTCAATATACTTGGACTGGAATTTAAATGTACGTGGATTACTTACGGCGGTATAGGAAAGCTTATTACTGCTGCCTGAAGCACAGTAGTGTCGCATCAACACAGGATATACTGTACTACGAGAATATCCTCTCACCTGTAACCTGTCTTCTACTCAGGGCCAGGCACGCTCCCTTCCTGAGATGACTAATCGTATCGGTCGTGTACTATGCGTTTGTGGTTTACACTACAGGCAACTAGTCACAGTGTGTATGATCGATTGAAGTAGTCGATGTTCGTCTGGCATACTGTAAATAGTTGTGTAATGCATCCGGAACGCGTCTTCGATTTGTTGAAAAGTTCCCTGCCGATGTTTGACACATGCACGTTCATTCACGTCAGTTCATCAGCGTTTGCGTAAACCATGAACTGTACACGCAAGTTACTGTATTGTTGGCCGACCTCAGTTGATATACTAGACTACGTTGTTGCAAATTCATATACCAGCACCCTAGGATTTCCTAATGTGCTCAACGAATCAAAATCGACAGTAAATTACATTTTACGGCGAGACAGATTACATGCATTTCACTTCCAGCCATTGCAGGTACTTCCTTCTGATCGGCCTACTGGTTTGTAGTTGTGTGAGTGGTACCAAAACCAGATTAGGAAAGAACTAGATTTCGTAACGATAAGTCCTACACACCGATGAAGCATATTTTACTAGGCACGGTGTCTTCAACATCAACAACGAGTGGGTGTGGGTTCGTATCAATCCACGTGCAACAAAGGAATCTCACTTAGATCGCTGTTTTCTGTGAATTTTTGGGCGGGACTCCCTGATGGGATACGAATTTTACCACACATCCTTCCCGCACGTTTCTCTAGAGCTGCAATCAGCACTTCTTGTAAGAAGACCTGCTACAACTACTTGAAGATTTACCACTATATGTAAGAGTCGACATGTGATACATGTACGATGGTGTACCGTCTCATTGTAGTCGCACAGTAAGGCAATACTTGGATATGCTGTATCCTGGATGACGGAGTGGCTACGGTGGGCCAGTGGGGCGCGCATGAAGATCATTGGACTTAAGAGTGCATGGTAGATAAATAAACGCTGAAAAATCAACTGATTCCTACGCTTTTTTCGAAGCCAATGTAGATAAAATACTCAGTGACAGTCCTAGATAATAGTATTTCCTAACTTTTTGAGTAAATACTTATCCAGAATTACTCACTCGTTTCGCGTGAACTCTTGCGCCGCAATTAAATGCACGAGGTTCCGGCGTCAGAGATTGTGTCTCAGAAACTCGTAACACTGGAAACAATATTATTTATAACGTTGGCTAAAACTATTGTCTAGGATTGCTACTGTTTAATTTTCGCAAATTGGCTTCAAGAAACCTACAGTTATAGATTAGGCCTAATGCTTTTAGCGTTGAATTATGTACCGCACCCTCTTAACCCAGTGAACCTATTAGCATCACACCTGTCACTGGGAAAACTGCGAGCTGACCCATGTGACCTGACTTCACTAAACCTTCCACAAAACCCAGATCGATTACTGAAACCTCTGCAACAGTGTCAATTATTATTTCTATCTCCCGGGGCCACCGATGGCTGCTTTCAAGGCCGGTGACTTCCTGGCCACGACACACCAGTGTCCTTCCCCTCTTCTGTCTCGCATTCCTTAGTCGCCTCGCCCAGGCTCATCTCAACATGACATTCTGCCGTCCAGCTGTGTGAAACCCCCGCGCTGGGGTGCCGTTAGTATTCCGGGATCTAAGACTATTTTCTGCCAAACATCCAAAAAATTTGTCCAAAGCTGAATTTTGGCACACTTACAGATTCGAGCATGCTTAATAACATATCAAAACTTTACCGCTCAAAATCGTGTGCGTCACATCGAAATTGTGCAACAAAGTCACAAGTGACGCGTTAGTGCAGCGTTATACTAAATTTCTTCCATGAGGGGTAACTTTTACCGTACAATTAAAACAAATAGTTCATAATAATCTAGAAAAACTGTTTTACGTAAATATGTTAAGAAACGCCCGAGAATGTTATTCCAACTATACACTGTAAAACAACAAAATAAAGGAATGTATTATTTTATCAAAGTTGTGAAAATTACAGAGCGATTATCAGCAAAACTAAACGTCAACGTAAAAAACATGCTGAGTATATTTTATTGCCCATTCTTTCATCTTTACATTGGTATGTCAGTTAACAAGTTAGCGTATTTAGTTGGGCCACTAGAGCAGTTCGAGTGTCGCAGTGTACCTGGTTCGGCGCGGCGGACAGGTCAAGCAGCTAACACAGAATAGATGCGTGTATTTCCGGGAATTTCAAATGTATAAAGGTTATAAAAATGCCTACTTAGGTACACAAATGTCTACTGTTTAGTTTGTATCGATTCTCGTCAGTTTTATGACAGGTGACAGCATTTTCGGTGGCCAGTGTTTCAGTGAACGCTAATTTTTTTCGGAGATAATTGTAAAAACTTCTCGGCAATGTTTTGGTGAGTATTTTCTTCTTACAATATGTGATTCACAAAAAAAAAAAAAGAGTAGGACACATTGTTACCTTAAGCTCTGTAAAATAAACAAGCTATTTTCTTTCATTGAGGAAATTGGGATATTTCATATAGTGCTTGTGAAGATGTCGGTTGAGTCGCAGGTTACTTGTGAAGGATTATGCTCAGTGGTGAAAAAATTGTGAAACGTATTTATTTTCTATAGGAAATAAACCTATTCCACAGAAGGAAGACTGTTGGGCTACAAAGTAAAATAATTTTGTAAGTTTACGCTGAACTTGTTGGGAAGATATTTCCAAAAAAGAAAGTCTGTAAGTTAACGAAAATATTGTGAAATTTACAGAATATGTATCAATATACAAATATGCATGTTTATTTACAAACATGTTTGCATATTTATAAATAATAAGTGTCCATATAATAAATTATTGTACATTTTACAATAATTGGTTGAAATGACACCAAAAAATCTTTTGGAACCAGTTTCCAAGATTTTTTTTGTGGAAATACATAATATTTTGTAAAATATGACAGATTTGAAGGTTATTTTGTTTGACATCAAACACTATTCATAAAATATGTCCCACTAGTTTTCACAGCATTCGGAAAATTTAGACCACTTTATTGACGTGCGACATTCAAGATGTAGTACCTAGACTTATAAATGTTTTGACATAATTTTATAAACCATTTTGGTAAAGTACTAATTTTTACTATGTATTTAAATTAATACAACTATCCCAAACAACTTTTCTTTAAATAATATGGAGAAGGGTGGATGTGTACGCTTTGCTCGATGATAGGCTTCATTTCTGAATCTGAATGCCGTATACTGCGGTCAACCAGCAGAAATAACCAATACCGTGAAATTTTCGAAGAAAAGGCGAAATAAACAATTGCACAGAACGAAGCATGTGTGTGGAAAGAGGAATTAACTCAGATGTGCACGTAAGACGAACATCTTTTCGTGAAAATTTCTGGTCTCTATGAATGCGGAAGACAAGCAATAGACCGTCTGTAAAAGGTTACAGATCTCGTTGTAGCAGAAGCTTAGTATCACAATTTGTGCAGTAAATGTTTCGCGAATGGTCTTAATTATTACCGAAATAAAATTTCAGTGCTGGTCGTCCTATCGACACAAACGAAAATAAAAGTTTTTCCAAGATTTGTTCTTTTTAATAAGAAAAGCTATGAACGTCGATTTTCACTGACATAACTGTGCGGTTTCAGGGTCAGTTCTGGAGAGGAGACATCCACGAGAAGTTAGATGGAAATAAATGGATAAATAGAGAATAGCATGCCAATAACAGCAGTTGGAGGTAAATGTAAGAATTTTAAAAGAAAAACAGGACAATTACTTTTCCAGTACTTACGCAGGGAAAAAAGTTTGGTACCTCCAACCGTGTGCTTGTTTGTAAATGGCGAAACAAGCGTGTGAAATTGGAGCCAACCAAATATTTGCTTGCCACTAAGGTTTAGTTGTCTCAAATAGAGTGTTTTGTCAAATTGAATGTACATTTTCTTAGAACAACAAAACTAATATCCGACACACTTCATATATTGCTAAAGCCACAAATATTTTGATGAATCAAATATACATTCGTTTCGCCACATTCAAACATTATACAGGGTTGACTGGAACAAACATTTTCTCCGTGTAAACATTTCATCAAACTAAATAAAATAACAAATAAAATCTTGTGACGTCAAGGGGTAACCTAGTTTAATTTAAATAAAGTACACACATTACACACAGTCTTTAAAAATGTCAATACCTGTGCAGATGCAAATCAACAAATACTAAGTTCTCGTGGACTTGAAATTTTTCGTATCAAAGAAATAACACATCCTATCGAAACTTATTATCCAATTGAGGATTTGTGGCTGTATGAAACATAGACAAATTTTTCCTCGTCCCATTAGTTGAGTAGTTAGATTACGAAAAATTAAAAGTATATGTGGAGATCGCAACGCAAGCAAAATTTCTTTCTTCAGTTCATAAAATTGAACTCTGAAAACCCAAGCGTAATCTACACAACGTCGTGTTGTACTATGCTATCCTGTACTTAAATAGGAAACAGGGTCAGTTTTACACCCTTGTAACGTTTAATCAAACTGTTTAAGTTGGTTGATATCATTACATGCGGTATTTCTAGAGAGCTAGCCAATGTGACTGCTACATGGAGGCTTCCATATTTTGATGTCCTTGATAGAATGAGTTGGGCACACAGTCACAGGCAGTGGTTTGCTTCAGCAACTGTCACATCTGTGATCTCAGGACATGCACATACAAGATCACTTCGTGCCCATTTCCTTATTCAAGCAGCTCTTGGTCATTTAATATGATGCATGTGATCCGATAAAAATTATCTGAAGTAAAACAAAGTACATGTGTTTACAGAGTTCTCTGAAAATAAACATGTAGCATTAGAGCACTACCTAACTCAGAGCCGTGACGCAAGCAAGGATAGCGATATAAGGTATATGATAATTAATATTCTACGTTTCTCAGTCTGTCTAACCTACGTACATCCCACCAATGACTTTTCTGTTTTCGGTAAAACGTTTCATAGATTTTTTCCTGTAACCGTATTTCTATAGCAATATTCTCCTCTTCTAAATGAAGTAATGATTTCTCTCCGATAGCAATGCCATTAAAATGAAGCACTGCCGAACATAAATGAACTTGTACATCGCTATCCTTGCTCATGCCACGACTGTGGTAGGCACCGCACTCAACGAATACTGTCTTGTCCAAAAACTGAAGTTAGTTTTAAATTCAAAGATTGACAGCGTATCCGCCAGTCACACAGTAGATCTATATGCTAATATTTCGACCAAATAGGTCACACACGGCAGTTTGTCAACACATGTTTACCTATTTCTCATTTTGTGCCGTAAACTGTGTTTTAGCTGTTTTCGTAGCATGTTTATGCTAGGCATAGCAGTATGTGATTTAATGTAATGTTTAATGTAAGCATTATAGAACTAAGATAAAAAATAATATTAATTATTGGTAATTTAAAAATGGAAAATTATTGTATGAATTGTAGACAGTATATATAAAACAAAGCGATAACCCATTCTGATCATAAATTTAAATGTCAATGATGTCGATAATGGAGGGAGGGAAGTGGCATCTGTCCACCGCGCCGAACCTGGTACACTGCGACGTTCGGACTGCTATAGTGATCCAACGAAATACGCTAACTTGTTAACTGACATACCAATCTAAAGCTGAAAGAATGGGCAACAAAATACAGGGTGTCGGAAAATAAGGCAGAAAATGAAACCACGCATGGATGTGGGCCTGGGGAACAATTTGAGTTAAGATACCTGTGGTCGCAAACCAACCGTTAAGCCCCTGTGAGCATGTCTAATTACGAGGATACTTGGCAACGTCGCTCAATGGGCAACATCGTGTGCGGCGTCTACACCCTTGTGTGTTTCGAGCTGGGCAGCTAGTCTGTGGGCCTCGGAGCTCAGTGGGCAAGGTCGCCTGATTTCACTACGCCCTATTTCTTTTACTGGGGTTGGATGAAAGACCTGGTTTACGACGGCACAGAGGTTACTTCTCCCCAGGGACCGGCACTGAAATTGAACTGGATAGGAATACTTATGCATCCAGAAATATTTTCTGTCCTGGCGGAGCTGAACTGGAAAGAGGTAGTAGTTGTTCAAACACACTGAAACTCAGAATTGTGTTTCAGTTCAGATTTGGGCCCGGAATTAAAAGCAATTTCTTTACGGACATATCCGGACTGGAATTGAATGGGAGCGTTTGAAAGGCATTTCGACGGGACAAGAAACTCCACGCATAATTTAATTTCAGTTCGAGTCCGGACTGGTACTTTGATAGCGGCCATTTCATTTCTGAACTGGAATTGAACAGAAACTGTTGAAAGATTCCACGCCGGACCAAATATCCTTACATAGTTAACTTTCATTTCTGGTCAGGACTGAATGAGTTATATTCTCCACTACATTTCAGAACTGGAATTGAATAGAAAGATTCTAAACTATTAACGCCGGACTAGGAACCCAACCCCTAGTTTAATTTCGGTTTGATTCCGGACTGATGCTTTTTAGTGACTTTCACATTTCCAAATTGGAATCGAACAGATACATTAGAAATACTTTTCCGCTGGATGAACTGACCCGTGCGTAGTTTAATATTAGTTTCAGTCCACACGTAATTTATTGTAGTCGCATCCACATTTGTGAAGTGAAATAGAATACGAACATTCAGAAGTTATTGCCACTGGGCTATATATCCAAAACGAAGTTTAATTATGTCTCCAGTCCGGACTTAAACTTGTGCAGTCATCCTGTTTCAAAATCAACATTTAAGTAAAATGTAAAAATAATTCCCTCTGTTTTGAAAACTACAGATCTAATTCATTTCACTTTCATTCAAAACTTAGATTGTACAGTCGAGCCCACAATTCGAAAGTGGAATTGAATTTTTTATTATTTAAAGGCGTTTATGCTTGAATCATTCGGGATACTACTTTTTTTAGTTCGAAACGACTTGTATTCTTTCCCAAACGGAAAATACAAGAACTCACTATAGGGAACTATAATTATAAATAAAGTATCTTATCTATTAGGTTGTTTCATTCCAATTCATCTTCGACGTTAAGTTAGATAGTACATTGATATTCAAAAATAAATAGTATCTGCAAACATAACAGAATTAATCTCTATGTATAAAAGAGAACCCTGACTGACTGAATGAAACGTATGTATTGTATGTATACAATTAATTACGTTGTATACATACAATTAAATTAATTACGTTTTCTTTTAAGTTCCAACAAATTTCGTGTAAGCATGTTGCATACAATTGGACACCTGCAGTTAATAATATATGATGTTTTATCATGTATAAAGTACACGTGAAAACATTACTTTGTAGTATTAAAAAGCGTAGATGATCAAAAACTTGTTATATTTATTTCTTACTGTTATCAATAATAGGAAGTATGTTATGTGTAGTGTACTGTGAATACACTGCTAATCCTTCGAGATAGTGTTTTTGGGATCCAAGCCAAACTTTACCTTCATTGCCCACATATTACAAACAAGCCAAGAAAAATCTTTATATTTCAAACTCAGCACACATTCTATGTTTGATAACAAGGTATCCTCACATGTACTATTAACTTATAATTTCGATTTTAATCCCATTAATATGGTGCCAGTATGAACTCATATACTTAAGAGAATAAAATTGTGCGTTCTTTTATTGCTTTTATAAGTTAGCCTAACATTCTATTTGGACGTAATAATAAATTGTCTGAAAATGACCTCACAAACTTAGTGATTAGAGTGTAAAGATAATATGGAATACATATAGAATTGTTCTGCTTGAGGTAAATCCAAGATAAAGACGTGCCGCTAGATTTCTGGACTTTTGATTAAGAGCATAAATGGGAGCTGTGCCTGAGACTGAGAAGTCTTGTCGAAAGGCATCTTGTGAGAGTGAGTCGAGGCGATAGTGACGGGAACTTCTATAGAGGACTACCGTAAGACTTTATTATTTTAATTCTACAGCCATTATGTATGTAGTGCAATATTGTTTTGTTTGTTGTTAAATAAATTATGTTTCCTTCACATAGTTCATTTTACTTAATCAAAGACCTCCATCACTCAGCATACCTTGGTGCCCAACTAGCAACAGTATATTATGTCTATGTAGCATACACAGTTGCGAGTTGTTCTTGTCTAACCATATTTAAATTACCTCGCTGTCGACGAGACACAACGAGCACGTACCTTACCTGCTGATCAACTGTTTATTTTACACCTTAAACGTGATGTGATATCTGTTGGCTTACTTGGTCTTGTACAAGCTCGTGTGAGGCGTGTTGTAGCAGGCAGCAAACAGTCTGTCATGTGAGCCGGTATCGACGATTCCTATTAGACGGCAGCAGCTGGTCTGTTAGGATGTGAGACGCTTGGTAGCTGTGCAAGCGTGATATAACAAGTTTCATAACTTGTACGACTACATAAAGTTACATGATATTTTTAGACACAACGTATGCTGTAACGTTGTGCTGTAGTCTATTTGTTGAAATTAACATTTTTAATTCATCGTGTATTTTGTTTCGAGCCTAATAGTTTGATAAAGTAAATGAATGTTTTTTTTTATGTTCATATATAATTTATATCTTAGGAAAATTATTACGATTTATACTAAAAATGTTTAAAAGTAAAAATAAATAAAACAATTTGGTGCTGGCTAACGCCCCACCAACAATTTACGACGCAGAAGTAACATCCAATTTACAAGCAGAGTACAGAAGCTAACAACGGAGTTCATGTATGATTATGAGTGATAATTTACATTTATATGTATTAACTAGCAGTGCGCCCGCGGCTTTGCTCGCGCGTGTTACTCAGAGCAGATACCTCTTTGTATACTAGACAGGTAGTTCAGTCACCAAGCGTTAGGATGGCAAATATGCTAGTCGAATTAACTCTGCATCAGGATAAGTAGCAATAGCTGTCCACGCGAAAAGCAGTCTTAAGTTTGTCCCTGCCACTAACAGAGACTTCAGCTGGGCCATAATTATAGTCACAGCAAAGTTGACGTTGTGGAGTTATTACAGACTGTTAAATTGTTAAATATAAGAGGGTAATAGAATGAAATACGCAGTTCGCGTGGGATTAAAACCATTTTCCCCGAGCACAACCATTGGTGATGATGATGCCTTCAGTAATATATATATATATATATATATATATATATATATATTAGTTTTTTTTCCCCAAACCTTCACTTTAAGTTAAGTGGCATTACGGAGTTTTGGCGGGATAATGTTTCACTGAAATATGAACTTATTTGGCGTCCCAACCTTGAAGTTAGTGAGATGTAGGCTGATGCTGTCAAGAAACTTCAGTACATTGTGGACGGCATAATCCATTTTCACCACTTTTGAACTTCATTGGAATTGCACTAATTTCCTACATATTGTTTGCAGTTTTGTGTTAGACATTCATATGTACACAGCCTTTGAAGGAATTCAACCCCAGAACCTCCCTAACAATTGATCGGGGCTACAAACAACTGCGCCCTATAACGTCGAAATTATTCACGAAAACTACTTTTAAAAATGAAATATTCTGGCTCATAGCGGTTCTACAACACCGCGTTACGAAAGAACTGTAGAATTAAACTACTGTATAATTTATTTCTCTCTTGTCGTACTTGCTTTTCGGATTGTCTGCCTTGAGTGTTCACAAACTGTGTTTTCTGCTTAGTTAAGTAATAAAATATAAACAAAATTGCATTACTTGTTTAGGTAGGTCTATTTACACAAGCATCATTCTGACGCGAACAACTTCTCAATATCTCTACTGGTTAGATAAGAATCACCGTCTGATAGAAAACAAATTTTATGGCTTCACAAAAATAAACTGGGTTCGATATGTGTACCGAAGATTTATCTGAAACACATTATAGGTCTTTTAACCTCATTCGTAATTTGAATAACCTTTGAACCACACATTTTTTCCCGTCTTTACTAGTATCTCTTGAACGTGAAAAACACGACAATAGCCCGCTGGGTTCAAGATATATAAATTATTATTTTAAAACACATTTCATCACTACTCACCCATTTTCATCTCCTTAGGTGGAGAATTTCGAAAATTCGTGAAATTACTTTTCAGGTATTTGAGAGCAAGCATCAATCTTTAAAAAAAAAAATAAAAAATAAAAAAAAAATAAGTACTGGATTTAATAGCTCACAAAGCTACGAAATACACAAAACAGTAATCAACTAGAACTCTCACTACACAATTAGTTATGCACACAATTACTCCTGTGTCACAGACACGTTAATTAACTTTGACAATTAAAGCACAAGAAAAGTCTACCATCAATTAATTAAACACTTTAAATCACAATAAAATTCAGTAATATATCCAATCAACAGTATTTCTAATAATGACAATGTACAACCTTATCAGTCCGAAGTGGTGATGGCTCACCATGTGCTGCGCAGCACCCCGAGTGCACCGCTGTCTTCACTCTTGAGGTCTTCTGTTCGACTCCCGTCGCGCACCTCCTCTTCGCCTGTCAGCCCGCCGCAGCAG
>PNEQ01064093.1:19838-53604 GCA_003012365.1 Medauroidea extradentata | reverse complement strand
ACCTAGCAGCCAATGTTGGAATCATGACGTCACGGGCAGACGAAAATAAGTGACAGTCGAAAAAAATGTGACGTCACAAGCAGACGACGTAAACAAACATGGCGGCTGCGTAGCAGATGACGTAAAACAAGTGAGAGTCGAAAAAAAAAACAAATTTGAAAATCAAAAGTCAAATTTGGAAAATCCAAAAACAACATGGCGGATGTGATGTCATCCAAGATGGCAGACGTTACGTAATTCAAGATGGCGGACAGTGACGTAATCCAAGATGGCGGACAGTGACGTCACGGTAGCCATGTTGATTGCGTCATCAGCTGCTCCTCTGCTCCTCAGCCTGCAGCCTGTGCGCCCGCAGCCCCCTTTTCCTACTACTCTCATTACTGTACAATTTTACTGATGTTATGCGACACAGAGTATAGCTCTCTGGTAATCGTTTCAATTCTATCAACAATCGACTCTGTTCTATTTAGTTTTGTTACGCAATGTAAAATTGTCGAAATTTACCAGGGCATCAGACAAACCCAGTTACAGAGGTCAGTGAGTAAGTAAAGAGATTTTGGTGAGCGCCTGGCAGCGAGGTTTACAACGCTTATAAAGGGTGATATTAGTAGAATATGCAACAGCGCTGGAATGAAGAGCTTTGACAAACGGGAGATCACCGAGAAAATCATCGGACCTTCCGACATGTTTCCCATATGAAAAAATCTGTACCGACCCCACTGGGGATTGAGTATCATACCAAGATGCCCTTTTCAGCAGTGGTAGTGGAAGCGATACCTAACGCCTAGGTTCATGAAAAATTCGTGTGGTTATTCGGTGATAAACTAGTAGAAGTCACTGGCCTGTGTGTAGGCTACCTGAATACATTCTGAGAGTTCGTTGGCCGTAAACCTCAATGTGATATCAGTTATGCTTTGAAGGATATTGCTCACTCTACTGTGTACGTTTTAATTATTGGTCAGAATCTATCTCTACGGCATGCCGCGACAATCTTGGGCCAATAGGAGACAGCGAGGAGAACGTACAACAGTTTGCAGTCAAGTCAGCTGTTAGAAAATAATGTGAATTTTGCACGGCTTGAATAAATTCCTCGACTATGGCTATTCCAGTCCGGTGGACGTGACTTAATATTTGCACTTGTGATGTAACCAAATACCGTATACAGTATAAGGTATTTGATGTAAGAGAGAAGAGTGTAAAAGTGTGTGTGCTGTTGCCTAGTCGTCTCTGGTAGAAGACCGCAGTAAGAACTCTGCCAGAAAAGGCCACTTTGAGCTCTCCCACAGCAATGAAATTTCCCTGATTCGTCCATTTGTAGGACAGACAGGCAAACCAGGGTCAGACATTACTGTAGGAGGGCTCAAAGTGCTACTAAAATGATCCTTGTAGGCAGGGTTAGGTCGCAGCCTGTAACTAAGGACGGCTATTGCTGTTGTAAGGTGAGGTGAGAGGGTTGTACGCCATTTCACAACGAGGTCTTCAGAGCATATGAGGGGGAAGTGAAGAGATAAAACAGCATAACATTCATACCCAAGCCAGGATTCATACCCTGGACCTCTCGCATCGTAGACCGGCTCCTAACCAATACACTACGCAGGCCGGCATGGCTGCTGCATTTCAGTCGTTTGTGGTTAGCCATGGCCATGGTTAGCTAGAGCCCTCGCCTTTCATCAAGGCGATACCGGTTCGATCCCCTGCGTGCTCGGGCCATAGTTTGACAGTTCCAGCTAACTGTTAGCTTGAGGACAATACAGTGGTCTCCCCGCCTGATGGGAGGCCGAAGCGGGAAAGTCTCACGATAAGTCCGCTGCGTGAAAATATAAACCCCTCGAAAGAGGATATTACATATAGATAATATGGGCAAGCAGAGGTCTACACGTCTCCTAGTCGTAGGTCTACATCTATGGTGCGATATCCAGGCATCATACGATAGGTATCTTAGCGATAGTCTTCAGTTGGGGAAGTTAATGTTTCAACGTGTTTTACCGTTATCGACGGCTTAGCGAGTCATAGTTGGGTAGACAGAACGTGAGGTAGCAAACGCAACTGCAGTGTCGCAAAGTGTGAAGTGCAGGATGTGGACCTGTGTTCAAACGTGAAACGTTGTCTCGCAGAATGCAAGGTCAAGGTCGTACATGGTAAACAATAGCGAGAGAGGACCGAATTATGTTTCAATTATTTATTTCCGACCCCATAGTCGATATCGACCACTCCTCTGAATATTTTGACAAGCGAATGTAGTTTCAGTGTACTGTGAGCAGAAAATCGGATAATACTCTTAAACAAATATATAATATATAAAAAATGCAAATTAAGCTCTCTGTGGTTATCAGCATGTAATTCATTTACAGAGACTAACACCCGCGCTAATATGAAAATCAGAATTCAGCTCTGGCTTACCAGAACAGAATCCCTAAGCGCATGGTTCGGAGACCATGATATCTCTGAATGTACTGTTTCGCTTGTAGTCTTCCTTAATTAAAAAACTGAACTTATGTAAAACATATGTTTGTTTTCATTAGTAACTCGTGCAAATAAAATATACGTGTGTTTGATGCGTTGTATGCGGTTCTAACAGGTAAAACAAGAGTGTTCCTTTTCAGTTCTGGATGTATGATTGAGGAATTAACTTCGGAGACTTTATTTAAACACCTAGTTTCAATTACACGTTTTTCAACACAGAGAAAAGAATTGTCTGCAAACTCAAATTCAGTAATATGACTGCATCATACAGTATTGTTTTTCACAGTATTTGGCTTATCTCTTATTTTAAATACTAATGCGTGTAATTTTGTGGTCATTATTTAATTAGAAAAATTGTTCGGCCGACTTTTTAAATTTTAGATAAAACATTTACGCGTTTAATATATTTCTTGAAACGTTTCGTTAATGTGTAATACAAAATTAAGTGAAACGTTTTTGCTGTTTCTCTGTAAATTCTCGATTTTAATGGATGGCTAACTAAAATAACAACAATCAGTGAAACTTAAAGTAGCAATCAACTGATTAACATGTATTTTTAGTAGGCAGGTTTATGATGATATTAAGATATTTTATTTCCTTTCAGCTGGTCGTATTTAAGTATATTTCACAAAATATATCATAGACATACATGCTTTAAACGCTAGGAAAGGTATTCGAATTAACTTCGCATTTTTCAACTAAAAAGTAAAGCAATTAGTAAGTAGATGAACATAAAAAAAAAATAAGTGGATAAGAGTATTTTAAATTGTTTAATGCAAAGATAGATTTTCTTTGCATTATTTAGACAGTTTCCTGTGGTTCACGAGAACATTCAATTTCAGGCAGCCCTAATACTATTGTTGCAACGTGAGGTAATTTTACTCCGTCGCCAGATACGGTTTCATATATGAAAGCGTGCGAGACTTTTTAGCATTACAGCAGCGAATATCGCACTGAGTATGGTGTTTTCCCACTCGAATGCTAGCTCAAGGCTACTATTTACCATATTCCGCACTAGTCTATACAAGGTCCGCTGGACTTGGTGCTATACCAGCAGGTACAGCAGCTATATACGGCATTTACCGCTTATATTGATGGTTTTCGTCCTATGTCCCAGATTCCGTACCGGCTTCCTTAAGAGATTATTCATATTGCAGTGTCAGAGCGTAAAGCCCTCCATGAGACAACTGCCTGAAACAGAACTAGGAAGCCAAAAGTGTGACGCCATCTTTATGTAGCATTGCGTAAATGAGGTTGAATGTCGTTTGAACGGCATTAAGGCCATGATCCATCATTTATTTCAAATAATTGCAAATAAATCAAATATTACTTAACTAAATGATTTGAAAAAATTTGAGACTGTGTACAGTCATATGATACACAATTTTGATAGAGCGTTTTTTTAAAATAATGTGTCGTTTACTAGCAAAAAATTATTTTGCTTAATTTTGCCTTATTTTGACCACAAAGTATATGATATTTCAGGGGAAAAAATCTAAAAATCCGTTTGGTGTATTGCAACAGAAAAAATTGTGTACAAACAATAATATATACGTGTTAAAACTGTAAGATGAATTTTTGATATATGTATTAATTAGTGTTAAAAAATATTTTCGAAACCACTGCAAACTAAGGAGCGAGGTCTTAAAAATACGACCGAGTAAATTACAGTTGCACATGTAATTTTTTAAATATTGTTTGTAGTTATTCTAGAATCGTAAAACGTCACCAAGATAATAACATTAATTAAACAAAAATAATGATTTACGCAGTAACGTATACGTAATTATTTATAACTGTTTTAACGTACTAGCGTGCGGTTGGTATAAGTGGTAAGTGTTCTACTTTTAAATACATGTTTTTTTAAGGGCTTGTTCCGGAGTTTTTTTCAGACTGGGGCCAATAACTCAAATATTTTTTAACCAAAAGTTTTGAAAAAATTTGAGTCAATGCGCAATCACACAATGCACAATACCGTGGACGTGTTTTTTTAATAATGTACCATTCGCCAGCAAAAAAATAAATAATTTCCTTCATTTTTGCTTATTTTCACGACGAAAAACGTGGTACTTTGGGTAATGAAATCTAAAAAACAGTTCAGTATAATTCTACAAAAAAATTCAGCTACAAATTATAACATATAAGTGTCAAAACTGTGCAGCGAAATTTTGATATGAGTATTACGTAGCAATAAAAAAATATTTTCGAAATCACTGCAAAACTCCGTAACAAGGCCTTAAGGGCGTCAGTTTAAAACTGCACAGTATTTTTTACTTCTTGTTTACATTATTTTTAAATGTAAGTTGTGTTTAACTATTTTAGGAATAAAAGTATTGCATAGCCAAATAAAAATAGGTGAACACTTTTAAAAAAGTTTTTTTTTTTTTGCAGTTCTTTCTTGTGCTTATTATGTAGGAGTAACTCGTCTAAGAGATGAGTTTATTTCCGATTAGCGGCTGCCGGAGTCGTGTACGTAGCATAGCGGCGCACAGCATGCACGGGAGCGCTGATGTAAAACAATTAGTGGCGGCTCTAATGAATTACGCGTGTGTGTAATGTTAGCGAAATTGTGTGCGGCCATAACGGTTTATCGCCGGCCACGCGCCGTGTTTCCCCTGGAGTCCGTGGGAAACTCTGAAATGTCAAACAACGGTCGCTCTGGCGCTCTTCATACCTCGGGCTCGTCTCCCTGAATGTCACTCGACTCGGGTCGACGAACGAACTGCTGCAGGTACTGCAACCTAGTTATATACAGTAGACGGTAAGGTTAATTATAATACAGGCTAGGAAGATGACCGAATTGTTATGGACGAGCTTGGCAAGGGAACATTTACTCCGCTAGTAGCACTAGTGTCGGCAAGGAAGTAATTTCATGCTGGTGCTTATGTAGAGGACTTAAATTGGAGTGCTAGACAAATTTTATTGTATTTTCAGTTTTTGAGAAATAATATTTATTCTGATTGTATTATCAAAGTTTTCTCCTCGACAAAGCATAAAACATATTATTGGAAAACTGCTTGACATAGGAACGGAATCTTTCATTAATTTGTCATGCAGAATCATTGCAAGAGAATTCCTGAAAGTTAACCTATAATTCTCTTGCAATGATTCTGCATGACAAATTAATGGAAGATGCCATTATTATTTATATAAAGCAGTTTACTAAGAATATACCATATGCTTTGTTGAAGATAAAATGTTGATATTACAATTTGAATAAATGTTATGAATAAAAACCTGAAAATACAATAAACTTGTCTAAACTCCCACTTAAGGTGGTTTCACAATTGATAAAATAGTAAGCATGGAACATAGTTTGGACTAAGGGTTAGAATGAAAATGTGTTTTCATATGGGAGAGTTGGCTTGGGGAAATATTCTTCCGCTAGTTTCGCTGCTATCGTTAACGGATATAATAAAATACGAACCGATAGTAAAATTGAAATTAACTAGGCTTGGGAAAGAGATACGTAATTTTATTCAATTTTAAAGTGAAAAACAAACTAATTTTTATTTTCAAATCGCCAACTTCATGTAACTTAATATTTAAAATAAGTCACTGTGATTGGCCAGTTTACATCTCTTGCCGATACCAGCGCTCAAGCGGCAGAAACTTTCCTTGTGCCAAACTTTTAACATTGATATTTCTAGCTCGTAGGGCAATTAACCTCAGCTGTAAGCACAAGAACTGTATGATTTCCATGTATTCGAAACTTATGATTCTCGACTCTTCAAAATTGATCATGTGCATACAGACGATGACATAGGAAATGCTAATGGTTCAATTATTGTGTGGACGCATAGGACAGCAACAAATCAGAGCAAAGAATTTTCTGATTTCCGCCATGTTTGTTTAACCTCCAAAATATACGAAGGTATTTGTATATAATTCCTATTATATCTAAATGCGGTTTCATTTCATTTGTGTTGTCAAACTGCCTGCGGGTGTATTCTATACATCAACAAATGTTTCAGATTCATTAAAAAAATTAATGTAATTGGCAAAATATTACAGTAAGAATTCAATTGTGAATTGATTATGCACAAGGTTTCATTGTCGTGTACAGCTTTTCTCTTTTCGGGTATATGTCTTTTATTAATTATTATTTTTAATGTTGTACCAGCGATTAGGATGCAAAACAGGTCATTGCTGAAGGATGAAGTTCCCTCCATAACTGCCTACATAAAGTTGCTCCCTACTTATAGCAGTGCTACTGTTTGTGGAAATATACTAACTGACAAACTAATTACATAGAGCTTTTTAACCTTGAGTATAATTAACCGCAACAGTTGACTTGCATTTATCCGGCCCTCGGTGATACCGCCCTCCGTGTAGTCAGGTCTCGTCTTTGAAGGGAAAAACGTATTCCGGAAGTTTCATTATATAGTTTTATTTCTTGTTTGGGCATGCCAGTACAGTAACAGTTGGGTATTCTGACAGGATGCAGTATTGTTTTTAGGTGATAAATGTCGTGTTATTTATTTAATTACTAAACTCCATATAGACCCCTGAAATACTTTGATACAAATTAATACTTTGTGAACATAACCGGTCTGGCCGACCACCACATTAGGCCAGATTTCCTCAAGTATACTGTACGCAAACTTTCGTTTAGTTTTAACTCAAGCATACCTTTCTTTACTGTAAATTGTAGCGTACTATTACTGTAATTTAATTGGGTTGCATGCACTGTCAAGAACGTGGTTATACAAGAGTTTTCACACAAATTTACACGAGGGCAAGAATTGAGACTACGATGGCTTTTGTTGTTAAAGAACAATCACAGCATTCGCCTGGAGAGAGTTCGGGAAATCACGGATAATCAAAATCTGGATGACTGTAGCCAGGAATCGATCTTGGGTTCTCTTGGATGCGAGTGCGCCACATCGCTCGGCTTGGTTAAAATGAAAGAAACCAACGTGTTAACTAGTCTGCATGTAATTTAGAATATAATTCATGTAATGTTTACATTTTGTATATCATAGTGTTTTCCACCCAAGAAAAAATTGGGCTATACAATGAAGTAAATCAGTAAACTTGATACAAAATTGGTTGCACTTGTAAATTTGGTATTAATGGAAAGAGACACTAAAGTTTTTTTTCTAGCATCATTGTTTTCTTTGTTACGCGGCTCACGTCGAGTATGTAGTCCAATTCCCGCCAGACACATTGTGACATTGGACGATCAACTAATGCTACGACCTCTGTGATGCGAACGCTAAGATCCTAAATTGTCGGTGAAAAATGTGGCGCACAGACATGTTGCTTCAAAAATCCCCAGAGGAAAAAAATCACGGGGTGTGAGTGCGAAGGAACGTGGAAACCAACGCAAAAAAAAAAATCGTTATCGGCAGGGCCAGCACGCCAAATCCATATTTTTGGTAGTCGCCTATTCAGTTCACGTCTGACACCCAGGTGGAAATGGGATGGTGTCCTTTCCTGCTGAGAAATGACACCTTACATGTCCTGATCCAATTGTAGAAGAAGCAAAGTGTGAAACACATGCTGTCTTCGTGATAGTGTTCCCTTAGAAAAAAACCGTATACCTTTTCATGGCTGATATGGCGCAAAACACACTCAGCTTGGGGAAGTCGCGAACATGATCCACATAACCTCTAGCATTTTCCGTAGCCCAGACCTTGATATTACGTCTGTGCACTTTGCCCGAAAGATGAAAGATGGCTCCATCACTGAACAACTGTGATTCCGCGAAACCATCCATTTACATCGCAGTTTGCAATTCCTCGAAGAAACAGAGTCGGTTGACTTTTCTAGTCTGGTTTCAGGGCCAGCAACAATTGCAAACGGTATTTGCGCACAATCTTCCATGCAGTTGGCTGCGGAATTTACAATTCTCTGCTGGGTTTTTTTTATCGATTTCTGCAGGTTTCTTGCAAAACTCATTCTCATACACTACACAGTTGAGTCGCTTACTGATGGACGACTGGCTGACGTCCGCTTGCACATGCATCTCTTAGCTTTAAAGTACATGTACCACTTACGAATAATGGATCCACTAGGTGCATCTTCACCACACTTCCTTCTAAAATTTCGTTGCACTGGGATAACTGACTTGCAAACGTGAAAATCGAGCACACCAACAGGGTTCCGGTCTTCATTGACAACCATTTTCTCCTATCGCTCTAGTGGCGAGATTGATAACTACGCGACATCTGTACCAACCGTTAAAAAAAATTCTGAGCTTCTCTTTCCATTGATACCGACAAATTTACGTATATGCGTTGTACACGACCTCAGTTATTGATTTTTACAATCGGAAAGATCATTTGTAATAACAATTTAAATAAATATATGCACATACACACACACAAACAGTGCGCGCGCGGCTTTGCTCGCGTCTGTTACATAGAGCAGATCATATTTTCGCTAGCTGAAAAACCTCTTAATAAACCATATTAATATTTCTGTCATGAAGCGTTCGGTGACCAAGTATATAGTTGAGCTAACTCTCCAGTATAATAAGTAGCTATATCTGCCCACGCGAAAACCTGTCTTAAGGGGGATGGAGAGCCAAAGCAGTGAATTTTCACAATTTTCGACATTTACACTTTTGTACACCTTCTTACTTTATTACATAGTCACAGACTTTCTTATTTTTGGAGCACTGATGGCAGAAAGGAAAAATGTCTCTTTTTTCATATCTGCCATCAGTGCTCCAGAAATAAGACAGTCTGTGACTATGTGATAATGTAATAAGTTGTACAAAATTATAATTTTCGGATTGTCGAACCTTGAATTTCGATAATAAGCGAGGAGAAAGGTTATGTCGAAAATTGTGAAAATCCACTGCTTTGGCGCTCCATCCCCCTTTTGTCCCTGCTACGAACAGCACTATCAGTGACTTTGCCTGGGCCTTATTTATAGTCACGGCAAAGTTGACATTGTGGGGTTGTTGCAGACTCCTACATGTAAGAGGGTAATCGAATGAAATACGTTGTTGACGAGGTATGAAGGCTGATTTCCCCCGAGCAAAACCATTGGTGTGGTGCCCTTAGTTACATATTTGGTTTTCAGAACTTTCACTTGAAGGTAAGTACCATTAAGGAGTTCTGGTGGGATAATCTTTCGCAGAAATATAAACGTATTTTGTGCCCCAAACTTGAGGTTAGTGAAATGGTATGTGTTGGCTGATGCAACGTAGGAACTTCAGTAGATAATGGACTGCACAATCTATTTTTCCCTTTTATAAACGACTTTATCCAAATTGCACTAATTTCATCTAACGTGCAGTTTTTGTGTGTCAGAACTGCATGTTTGCACAGCCTTTATTGGAATTTGAGCCCAGAACCTATCAAACAATATACTGGAGCTACAAATAACTCCAGCATATAAGGTCGAAACTACTAATGGAAATATATATATATATATATATATATATATATATATATATATATATATATATATATATATATACACACACATACATATCCTATGCTTATAGAGGTTGTATAACAACACGTCTTGATAGAATTGTAAAATGAAACTCCTATATAATAATTTATTTCTCTCTGGTCGTACCTACTTTCAGGATCGTCTGCCTTGAAAGATTACACACTCAGTTTACTTCTTAATAATTAAGACATCTTATAAAGTAAAAAACTTGCATAACTTTTTTTAAAAGTATTAATGTACACATTTTGACGCGAGAAATATCTCAATATCTCTGGTTAGATAAATATCATCGGCTGACAGAAAACAAATTGTATGCCTTTTTACCCCTTTAGGTGTTGAATTTCGAAAAATTTTAATTTCACATCTGAAATATTTGTATAAGCATCCAAGTGAACTGAAAATCTATACGATAGCCTGTTCAGCCGAAGCAAAATCGATTAAAAACACATATCACCCCTGTACAAATTTGCGAGTCCGTATTTTGAAATTTCTAATGATTGGTGACTACTCACCTAATCATCCTGAAGCAAAAACAAACTGAATATCTCGATAAGTTCGATATATATCGAGGATTCATCGCAAATATATTGCAAGTTTTTTCGCCTCCTAAGAACACAATTTCGAAAAACTCTTGAATCACATTTTAGACTACTTTGCTGGAGTCTCTTGGACGTGAAAAACATGACAATAGTCCGCTGGATATATCGACGATTTAATGAGAACGAAGTTCATCTTATTAATCCCTTTTTTCCTTCCTTAGGCGGGGAATTTTCGTACATTCGTGAAATTACTTTTCAGTTAGATTATTTGAGTAAGCATCAATCTTAAACAAAAATCATGTCAATGGGGTCGATATATATCGAGTATGAATAGAAAACATATTTTACCCTTTGTTTACCACTTTGGAGCTGAATTCCGAAAATGTATTTAAATCTAATTGTTGATATTTAGATACGCATCAATCTAAAATATGGAGCACTTCGATGTCTCTATTGGTTCGGTAGATATGGAGGAATAATCGAAAACTAATTTCACATATTTTCATCCCTTTGTAATACTACGAAGTGTTACTGGTACTTACATTAATACCCACAATAATTCCCCAAAGGTCACATTTAATTGTAAACCAAAAGTACAACAAATATAGAAATATAACAAATATAAATCTGTCTATTGATGTGCCTTATTTATAAACAAAACAAACAAGACCATTCTTACATATTAGTTCCAGAGGGTGCGTCCATACTCCTAGAGTGACAGATAACGATCACTCTTTGCCACAGATGGGGATCCCCTCAATTCACTTGTTGACTTCTTTCTTCCGTCCAAGCAGCTGCTCCATGTACCTGCAGAACCAGTCAGTAATTAGTTCAATAGGCCTATGCTCAATACATTTCAATCTCGTTTCGCCCTCGTGCTTGGCTTTTCACCATTCCATAAGAATCTTGGCGACATAGAAGATTCCAAAATAACATAACTCTCTCTTGTTCAATACGTCTATTGTTTCCATTTATCAATCAAACTATAATGTTGCCATTTGACCCGTTTATGTTCCGGCACAAGCATACAAGTCACCCATTTAAGTTCGTTAAAGTTCATATGCATTTGCAGGAATGTTTCTGGTATCCCCTTACACTATTGACTGCCCTAATTTGATAGTTCGTTCAATTTAAAACATTCGTATATTGTCACTACAATACGTACTGCGAGGTTAACTTCCCAAGGTTTCATCTCAATCTCACGTTGAGTAACACAACAACCTCCCAATGACTATAGTAATAGTTCGTACATACAATTTTCGTTGTTGCTGGGGATCGAAGTCCTTTGATGCGCCCTCGGAGTACCATGGCGCTCCAGCTCCATAGTCCCACTTAGAACCATCGTTATTGCGCTTCATGCACAACTGATGAACCGGCATCGCTGCTTCACGCCTCCACGATGACCAGGTTTTAATCCACGATGTTCGTCGGGAAGCGCGGAGTACTGGGACGAGGTCTCAATCATGCCCTGGAATGGACAACCTCCTTCTTCGAAGTCTGCACAGCAAGTCTGTTTCCCCTCTCTCTGCTAGCCAGCTCACGTCGAACCTTCTGGAAATGACGTCAGAGTGACAACGCTCCTATTGGCCAGCTCGGAAAACGCAACAGAAACAGTTAGTCCAAAATAGCAATATTCAGCCAACAAAGCACACTGAGACAAACAAATAAATACTCTGAATCCTTTCCAACTGTTACTCAAAATCTTAGCTATCGTAATGGAAGCAACCCCCTATATTCAGAATTTAAATATGTCTTATCTAGCTTGAGAAAAATCCATACATAGTAGCCGAAGCATTGGGTAGAGCTATTTGGTCGGACACTAGCTGAACCCAGGTAACAGCACCATTAATCGCCTTCACGAGTCTTGCACACAAACACCCTATACTCAGGTATCAGCAACTTGTAAGAGGGAATCACCGCCAACTCATGTCCATTATCAGTCTTAAAAAAAAAAAAACGAATTCTTGATCTGACCATAACAGACAATTTTTAACACAATGTCGAATACTTCCAATGGCCAAAAAATGTGTATATACAACTTTAGTCCTTATCGCACCCTGGATTTACTCTCTCACAAAACAAGGTTACAAGTTAACTAACTAGAATATCCAAATACACATCATTCACAGAAAATTAAGGAGGCACACCATGACAAAATACATAGTACCTTTACTTAATTTTTCCTAAACATATATTTATAAATATACATCAATATATCAGTACAAGTATAGTGACACTAGAGGTGGCACAACCTTAATGATCAAATTTCGAAACGTTTAGGAGTCCTGTCTTAGTCATTTGCATACGTATCCATTAGAAGTAAAAATCACGACGATAGCCAATTGCGTTCTAGATATAAAGACGATTCATAAGAAAACATATTTTCCCCCTTTTTACTGCTTGGGGGTCGAATTTCAAACAATCCTAAAACTGCTTCTTGAGTATTTATGTAAACATAATTTTGAAAACAATTCTTTATCCCGAAGGACTCGATAGATATAGATAATTAAACTGAAACATATTTAGCGACTGTTCACCTCCTTAAACGTAGAATTTCGAAGAATCCTGAAATCGGCTAATGTGCGTTTTATGTGTGCCCATTGAAGTAAAAATCACGATTATAGGTCGTCGGGTTCGAGCTTCATCGACGTTTCTGTGTAAATATATTTCATCCCTTTTCACTGCCTTAGAAGTCGGATTCCGAAAAATCTCTTCTTAGAGCTCACCTACGACCTGAGGGGAAACGACACAAGAAATTTCACGATTACAGGTCCTGTAGTTTGGGTTGCAGTTTTATGTCAGTCAGTCATTCAGTCAGTGCTCTTTTATATGGATGTGTATGTATGTATGTATGTATGCATATATACATATATATTAATAATTATTTCAAACCTCTTAATTTATTTAAGGAAGCGTATTACTTTTTATAACAACTTTAGTCTGTAAGTCAAATGCATGTGTGTGCATATGTATGTATATGTATACTCAAAAATGTTTCAAACGTTTCAATTTAATTAAGGAAACGTATTATTTTTCGTAAAAAGTTATATATATATATATATATATATATATATACACACACACACACACACACACATATTACAGACTAAAAGTTGTTACAAAAAGTAATACGTTTACTTTATTAAATTAAGAGGTTTGAAATAACTTTGAGTGTGTATGTATGTATATATATATATATATATATATATATATATATATATATATATATATACATATACACGACTTATAGGCTAAAGTTGTTGCTAAGGACATTTGGAATGATTTTGTGAATGTTAACAGGAATCTACGTAAAATAAAATATTTATTTTTCGTGTGTGCTTACGTAAACAAAGCGTTAACAGATATTTTAAATATTTTTTAATATTATAGAGCTGATATTAATAGAATCGGTAGTGGCAGCATTGAATTTGTTCGAAAGATAATGACCTTGAATTTTAATTCACATTTTTTGATAGATTCATAAGCAACATGCTCATACTAACACGTTTCCTTTCTGTGACGTTCTTATACCATCGGTTTTCGTTGAAATTCTTACTGTAATATTTTCAAAAGTTGAGTAACAACGCCTGCAACTACGCAATCTGTGTTATTACGCTAGGCGGCTTGTCTACCACACGGGCGCAGCAGTGCTCTACACTTTTGCTCAGTTGGCATTTACGTTGTGTTTGTGACATAGGTACACATAATTTAGGGTGAAAAAAAAACAATTCTAATGTTTCAGGAATAAGAAATGGCCTTGGTTCGCTATGACATCAGACCCTCCAGCTACGCTTAGAAAGTTGGCAGATAACGGCACCACAGAACTAAACGTATCCCCAAATCATTTACTTACCCGTCTTGGTACCTTTTAGTGTCGTACTATTGGCCAGGACACGAACCACCGATCCCTGCTTCTCCGCGTGAGTGGGACTCCTTACAGATTACGACTGCCGTGAATCCTTGAATTAAGTTGCAGGCATCCATGGTAAGCGGCAAAAGTCGAACAAGGGTCGGGCCTTGGTTCGCGCACTCCCGATACCTCGATCGCTCTAGTTTTTGTACAGTTACAGAAAATTCAAAGCGAGGACTTTATTATATTGTCACAGAAAATTACAACCGACATGTATAACTACGGCTTAAGAAAAACATTTCCCAGAGCATTCGTTTTCATGAAATGCACGCAATATTGCTGTGGATTCGCGTATTTTTCTGAATTCTTCGGGTCCATGTCGCTATGTAGGAGTTAGGATATAGGTGCTGCACGATAAGTTCAAACAACTTTGTAGGAACGCAACTGTTGCAAAATGTCACTGAAAATAATACACTTCGTAGTGAAAGTTACAATTACTTAAATTAAATAAAAATCAGGTTTTGGATTTATTTTAAATAATTATAATAAACTGAAGGTACAATTTTCTGTTACATTAGTCAAAATGTGCATTCAAAGTTTTTGAAGTTACCATGCGGCGCCTATACTCGCCTACCTCCACGGAGGCCCGGGTTTGCCTTCGCGTGTGCGAAACATTGTATGCATTGCCGTTGGCCAGCGAGTTTTCTCGGTATATAACCGGTACACCTACTCTTCGCATTTCGTCACCTCTATGGGTCTGGTAATTACCCAAGGGCAACTAGTCACAAGTCTGGCATATACTTGGTTTGATACTCTGCCCAGGGAGTTGCTTTTCCATTCGCTGTTAATTTTCATTCAGGAATTGTTTAAAACTATTCGTTAATTTATAATTGAAAAGTTTGAAGCACACAAACTTAGGAGCAGATATTCACAATTTTCATTAAACATTGTATTCCATTATTTTGATATGATTCCAAGAGGTTAGATGACACGCAAATGCACATTTAAGTACTTCCTATGAGCTAAAGAACTTAGTGTGTGTGTGTGTATATATATATACACACACACACACATACACACACACATATATATATAGGGTGAGTTTGGATTCGACCGACAAACTTTGTGGGGCGATTCCTTATGCAAAATAAGAGAGGGATTGCATTTAACAGTTTAGCCGGAAAAGCATATTAAGGGCGTTACGACCACATGAAAATGAATGTGCAGAATCGGTTTTATTGAACACATCGAAAACCGCTGGAGGTATCGCAAATAGCATAAGGATACGTGTTGGAGGATACAAAGACCTGTTTTCTGACAACATTATATTTGTACGAATCAACCTCTTTTGTAGGAAAATGGGGTATGCGAGATTGCGATCGTATGGAATTTCGTACCCACAACGTTGTCTCGTGGCTTTATGCCTGTTTATGAAAGAACCTGTGTTAAACAACAAAAAAGGTCGCCTTGGTAAAACACCCTCGGGCCAACCGTGTCCCCAAAAACAATGACCGACGTATCTGCGGGTAGATTGGAGTAGCTTTCCCCAACTCGTGTGTGGTAATGCAACTAATAAGGCACGGCTATTACAGGGGCGGCGGTGATCAGGCGGCCACATTTTATTTTGCACCAACGTAGGCAATGCGGACTCGGTACCCAGTGGGATCACCTCAGTGTGCCACATGTGGAGAATGTGGCTGGTCGGTAGGTTGACTCGAGGAACACCCATTACCCCGCCCTTACATTCTGGCGTTGCTCCATACACACATCGTTCACCCCCTTTCCCAAATGGCTCGACAGCCATTTCTGTTCAGAGCCATCCACATACGTATGCAGAGGAGTCCAGCGGGGTAAGTGAGACGCATATATGTGTGTCCGTCCATTTTATTTACACATTGACACTTACAAGAAAAGCTCGATCAAACGGGCTCAGTTTTCCACACACAGTTCGCAGTGACGCACCATGTTTTGCGGGACACATGTAAAGACACCTTGCCTGTCGGAAATGTTGCCAACCACGGGGACGATCCGTCCAACAAGATCTTCTCTTAGCACCTGGGTCTCATACACATACACCCGCATCAGCCCTCAAATAAGAAGTCCAACGTGTTAAGGTCAGCTGAACGCGCAGGCCACGCAATGGGACCAACATTGCCAATCCATCGGTCAGGAAATGCGTTGTTCAGGTACGTGCGGACGATATGCGCACTATGGGCTGGGGCACCATCATGCTGTAACAAAATTTGTTGTCTTGTTTGCTATGGCACATCCTCTAATAACTCCGGAAGAGTTTCCTGTAGGAACACAAGATACCTGTGGCTATCGAAGCGGGGCGGAAGAAGGTACGGCCCTACTAACACATCACCAAATATATGGCAATTGCGCGAATTTAATATGCCATCCTGTTGGAAGAACGCCTCGTCCGTAACGAGAATGTTCGTTGCAAAATCAGATACCACCTGTACTTGGTGTAGGAACCATTCTGTAAAGTGGCGTTGCCTCGGAAAGTCGGCCGGCCCAATGCTGTACACCCTCTGTAAATTATATGGATGCAGCATCTTTTCGTTCAATACCTGCACAACAGTACGCGTGCTGATGTTAAACTTGTTGTACGCGTACTGGTTGGATTGTTTTCAACAATTTTCAGCACTTGTTATTCGGAATGTACTGATCGTACATGGCGCTGATGCCCAGCATTTGGTCTCGTCACATCCATGTGGCCAGCCTCTCGCAACCGGCGGTGCAGTGTAGTAAACGTTGTGTGATGAGGCTGCTTTCTGTTCGGATATCGCTCTCTGTTAAAGTGTTCTGCTCGTGCATTAGCCCCCACCTCACAATACACAAGATGCATTTCGGCGAGTTCGGACCACGAATACCGTTCCATAACAACGCAGTGCACGGCCTCCACTTTCTCAAACACGAATACAACTAGCGTTTTTCAGCGCTGTTGGAAAACAGTGTTTGAACGTCACATGTACCGCATTCGACTCCACAGCACGCCATTCTGAGTGTACGAGGAGTGCCACACAGGTTGCACTCTTCCCTCTCCATTCCATCATACTAATGGTCGCCGGTTTGTCGACACATTTCGCCACAGTATTTTACCGACGCGGCCATTGGATTTTTACATATTCTCCCCTCCGAGTATCGAACCCGCATCGCCTACATTGGAGTAAAGAGATGTGGCCGCGACTTACTGCCACCCCTTTAGCAGCAGTTTCTGATTAGTTGCATAACCACACAGGCGTTGGGGAACGCCACTTCAATCTACCCGCAGATACGTCGGTCATTATTTTTAGAGAAACGGTAGGCCGGAGAGTGTTTTTTTTTCAAGGTGACCATTTTTTTTTGTTTAACATAGGTTCTTTCATAAACAGGCATAAAGCCACGAGACAACGTTGTTGGTACGAAGCGCCATACGATAGCAATCTCGCATACCCCATTTTACTGCAAATGGGGTTGATTCGTACCAATATCGTATCGTCTGAAAACATGTTTTTGTATTCTCCAATATGTATCCTTACGATTTTTGCGATACGTCCAGCGGTTTTCGATGGGTTCACTAAAATATATTCTACACATCCATTTTCATGTGGTCGTAACGCTCTTAATATGTTTTTCTGGCAAAAAAAAAAACATATGTGTGTAGTTTATAGCAGCTACAAGAAATTTTGTCGGCATACACCTCACGAAATTTATTTTGTAGTCACCACAAAAATATATGCTGTCGTTACTAAAATACTAAAATATTGTGGCTGCCAAAAAATTATTTTTCGTATACAAAAAAAAATAATATGGCAGGGAAGACTTCCTACAAAATTTTTGGTTCAGTGTACGAGTGGTTTGTAAACTTTGTGTGAGACACAAGGCCGTGATACGCACCTGAAGTAAGTGACACCGAAAGCAATCTAGAACATCTGCTCGCAGTAGGACAATAACCACTAAGGCTGAATGACGGGGAATAAAAATAATAAAAAATAACGTAGAGTGTTAGTGAACTATTTGGTGTCCTACGCGATAGTGCACCATGCCTATGTTACGTGAAAACCACTATCCTACATTTCTTTTCGTTGAACGATAATGCCTAACTTTGACTTTGACGAAGTCCTTGACACGCGCATGAATGGATATTGAACTATGTCACGCGTATTATTTTTTACACGAAGTTGCTAAGGATTTTGCCAAAACGTTTACCTATTTATAGAATACACACTTCATAGAGTGCATTTAAACGTTTAAAATATAAGTACACAGAGAAAAAGGTATGGTTGAGTCAACTGTATAGTCATATATGTTCGTTTATGGCGAAACAACCGTCTAAACGTTGAATCAACCAAATATATGGTTGCCTGGCTGATTTTGTTACCTCAACAGGAGGGTTTAGTCCCGTTAAACATGACCTTTGTTAGACCAACAAAACCAATTTCTTTCGCTTTTCACAGGTTGTTCAGCCAACTAAAATTTTGTTGGATAAAATATTTTTTGTTTCGCCATATACAAACTTACGTATGGTTATCTGTAGCAAACCTTTTTCTCTGTGTAATGCCTTAGAATTTTTTTTACGCGAAACAGATTATTTCAGACTTCTGTATACCTGGAACTATACCAAATTGATTCATCAAACAGAAACATAGAAGATGTAGTTTGAAAACTACGAGAACACTGCGCTTCAATTTAATGTTTCACGCAGTAATGCGGTATTGTTGTTGACGCACATTCCGATTTCACTGATATAGCTTTCATTTTCATCGCCTCTAGTATCATGGGTGGAATTACCTTAACTTTCAAAGTGCTGGAAGACTATGCTGAGGAAAGTAAAGAACTTACGTTAAAGTTCGTTCTCAGTAATAATATTGCCTCGTGAACTAATTTAAGTTATATATTTATCTACACTTGCTTCCTAATTTCTTTGAGAGTGTTGTATCTAAAATGCGTTAAATAACTTCCATGCAGTATGACTGGCGTCATTTTAAAGTGCAATTGTTCAATAAAAATACATTTGTTTGCAAGTAAAATGTGATGTTAAGTAGGGCCTCTCTGATAAATTTAAATTGTTTTTATAATGTTTATATTTGTACAAGATTTGGTAGGTTTTATTAGGTTGTGACTTTTTCATTTCATTTTCTGGAAGTATGTTGGTTATAATTTCTTGTATAAAATTTTTTTTAATGAAAATTTGGGTTTTGACATGCCATTATACAAAAACTCTGAAAGATTGATTTAAAAATTTAAAATTTGGCGTGTAATTTATGTTTAAAATATATTTTTCGCCTTAAATTAAGGAAAATAACTATAAACGAAACTTTAAATAATATTGAAAATTCGTGACAGCAGCCATTTTAGGCTGCTGGTCCGTCCACGGTAATAGAAAGCATTTAAAAAGTTGATATGCTTATTTCACTTCAGCGACTGGCAAGACAGATGCAGTTTCTCTCAATTTCCTGAACCGTAGCCTACTCGAGCGCAGTGGCTTGGCCGGTCGCATTCTACCAAGGAGATCAGGGTTACAGTCCCGGTGTTGATCGGCGGGTTTTCTCAGAGATCTCCGGTTCTCCCTCCCCCTTTACATTCCGGTACTGATCCATACTCACATCATGTCACATCTCACCAACTCTAAGGACATAGTTGTTAAGTGCTGACTTAAATCTCTTCTATCAATCTATCATAATCACCTCACATCATCTCTCATACCAGCGCTAAAAAATATCGTTGCTTAGCGCTGACCTAAATAGTTTCGCTCGCTCGAGAGGTCAAGGATTTGATTACGACGAAGTTTCCTTTCATAAGTGGTCACGAGGACACCGTTCCAGTTTCAGAGCACGAACCTTGCCAGTGGGATAAGGACCTCGTAGGACCCTGTGCGTGAAAGGAAGCAGTGATTATAGTTATCCCGGTGAACAGTAATCAGTCGCTTCCTGCCGCTGTAGAACCACTATCGACCCGATACGTCGTGGTGCGTGAACTACCGGTACGGAGGTAGTGTATATTTGCATCAGCGAGTGCTTAAGCCAGGCCTGAGTGCACTTAATTCATTAATTAGTGTAGCTTGCTGATTGGACGTATATTGCGTGTTAGAGTTATAGACGTGCATACCAGAACGCGCATCGTGAACTGGCGTGTGGTTTTCTCGCCAACAATTAGTCTCTATGAGACATCCAATAGAGGCCCTTACATTATATGACGTAATATGAAAGATAACGGTGTACTTTAAACACATATACCTATTAAGAAATTCTGTGCTGAGTGAGTGAGTGAGAGAGAGTTTGGTCAGCGCTTAACATCGAGGTCTTCAGCACTGTTGAGGGGTGACATGAGGTGAGTATGGAGCAACGCCGGAATGAAATGGCTGGGAAAACGGGGGATCCCCGAGAAAACCTTCCGACCAACGGCATCGTCCGGCACTATTCCCACATGCGAAAATCCTGGGAGCGACCCCGCCGGGAATTGAACCCGGATCGCCTTGGTGGGAGGCGAGTGGTCTGACCCCTCGACCACCGCGGCCCCTTTCTGTGCAGAGATTTTGATGCTTATAAAGGATAGCAAAGCACCATTTTCGCCACTTTTAGCCGGGAGAAAACCATATTCAAAATTACTGAAGGATCTGGTATGGTTATCCTCACGCGTAATGTTTTTCGACTGCTATTCTTAAGGCGACCGCCTGACTGGCGTTTGAACTGCAGCGTGTTCGGAGTTACGTTTTTTGTCTGAGACCAGTAAACGTGCGTCCACAATGTTTATCTACGAAAAGAAAGCATATTTCAGACTACTTGTGAATGTGACTTTCAAGACACCGTGCGCATTGAAGCATTATTTTACAGCCCTCAAACTTGGCAAAAATCAGCTTACTCACGCGGTTGTTTCTAAAGATATATGTAACGGATTTGTTCGAAGTTGAGGTCTACAAGTACATTGGGCTTTATTACAGTGACGCGTTCAATAGAATGGTAGGGTCACCGTTTAAAGCCCCGCAGTAAAAACGTTACGGCAGGAACAGTGCGTGCGCGTTTACGACTTTGGCCGTAGAGACGATATCACAATACATGTGCCGACCGACGTAGCTCGTAGCGCCTAATCGATTTTCGCCTCACACACACGGACATACCCACACCAGGCGGCTGCCTGAAGTAGTCATCACTCACGGACGTTGATCAGTTTTTGAATAAACGCCTGTCGATCGAAGCTTTACACTTTTAAAACGTAATATTTTCAAACTTAAAAATATTAAATTACATGCAGTGAAATGTTGTGAATTCAGCAGTTTTTTAAAATATATTTCTTCACTGTGAGTAATATTCGGTTACGTAGTGCATGGCGTGTTATTTCCCTGTGAATTATTTCGTTTAAGTCGTCTGGTTTTCACTATTCGCATTTCAACGTAATATGCAAATTTTGACTTTGACACATTGTTATGAGAAAACTATGCTACCTGGAATTGTTTCGTAAGAGCAAACCGTGCTTACAAGTATCGTCCACAAAACTAGTGCTATTTAGTAATAATATAAAATGTTTGTAGGCCTGTTAAACTCACTTGAACAACCTTAACGGCCCGACATACGTGGCTGTTCAGCTGTTTGCAGCGAATTAGAAATCCAATTTCTTTTGAAATTATTGTACGTGGTCGAAATGTATCTATGTACGAAGAGAAAAAACATTTCTGAGATGAATTTTGAAGTTCACCCGTACACGGCAGTGACTGTTGTGTAGTCTTTCCGTTTACGGCTCGAATAGTTAACATTTCCACCAATAACATTATTGTTTCAAAACTTTCTGTAGTAAAGAATTAAAAAAAAAAAAAACTGCTTGCCATTCCGTTGCTTTGAATGCCCCGTAAAGAAATATTCTCGCTTAAAAATGGTTGTGAAAAATGCTCATTCTAACTGTTTTCGCCTTCACAAAAAGAACGTTAGGAACGCAGATAAACGACGGAAACTAGCATTTCAACACGGACAAATTCTTAAATGCTATAAGTACAGAGAATAAATGCAAAAATACCACGCTGCTTTTAAATGACAGTTACTGAAGTTTGCACACACCTTGGCAGCCGGGACTGACGTTAGGGAGAAGGTTCAAGAGATCTTCACACTTTCTTCACGAAATAGCATTGTAGTAATAGTGTGTAAATGTATGACTTTTAATTACAACTGCATGAATTCGCACGTATTCATGCAAAGAGTAAATACACACCCAATCTTAATTTATGCTCTTCGTATGATTTCTATTTACAGACTTAGAGGCCTAAACCAAATATTTTTTTCTAAATTATAAGGGCAGGTAATTATACTTTAGATCAGGATTTCTCAGTAGCATTTACCTTAGGATCACTTGCCACATGGAAATGACCTTTCCTTTATTGATTTATTGGATGACTAGTTGCGTGCTCAATGGAATTTCCCATCGGCAATATCTCAGGAACTATATCACTTTTCTCAAATGTTACTGCTCTGCCGAAGCCCCAAAACTACTGAATAATTGGTACAACTGAAAGTATATAATTATACAAATTAATTTTTAAAATAATGAAATGAGAATCTGTCTTATTGAAGTCATAATATTTCTCAAATTATTTGATCCTCATTTTAGAAAAAAATACCTCTCATTTATTTATTTTTTGGAATGAGAATATTTTTTTGAAGTTAATACTTCAGTACCGTATTGCTTCCATGTTAATTATCCAAATCACTTTCTTCTTTTCCTCCCGTCAGTTTATATGAGTGGTAGGTACTTTTATTTTCAGGTCAAGCCGTAACATTTCCACTTCCTTATTTTACCCCCTTAAAATAAGAATAAAAAAGCGCTTATACAACAGACTTTTATTTACAAATAGAAGAATAAACATAAATGTCCATATTTCTGACTTAAAAAAATTACGAATTTCTATAAAAACATTCATACCCTATTTAACTCCCTTAGGGGACAAATTTTCAAACATCCTCGCTTAGTGCTTCCCTTCGTTATATGTGGAAGTAGTGTGCAAAATTTCAGGATTTCAGACACGCCGGTTTACGTGGCCTCCACACCTGCGCTTAAAATGCGTTGCACTGAGTTAAGACTATTATTTTTTTGACCAAATTATTCAATGCGCATTACATTTGTATATCTACGAAAAGAACACATACTTCAAACTTTGTCACTATAGTTTTAAAAATTCGGCACGTTTATTAGAAACATCGTTTTCGGGTCCCTCAAAATGGCCAAAAAGGGCTTTTACAGACTGTTGTATATGGAAAACTAACAACCGGATTAAAAAACACAACTATAAAAAACGATAGACTTTTAAATACGTTACCCATTAGTAAAATAATGTGGTCACAGCTTAAGGTCCCATAGGAAAAATGATAATAGTGAAGCGCTGCACGCCAACTGAGTGGCTTGCGTAAAGAGGCGATAATTCATTACGTACGCCGGTAAATGGCGCTCTTACTGCTCCTGGCTCACACAAAAAATGCATGTTGAATAGTTTTCAAATAGGCATATATATATTTTTATTCGGTCGAAGCTCTGCACAGGCCACTATAACTTTGTTCTTGATGTGAACAACCCCCATCCTACCTGGCTACTCTAGAGGGGTGGTTTCATCCCTGCCTCACAATCTCGCGAGGGCCGCTTCACGCCGTCCAGGCGTGTTTGTTCTCAGGGTCGGATCTCTCGTCAAGAAGAGCGTGTTCTCTCTCCCGCAACACAGACCGGGCCTTTTGTTCCCCCAGCATCGACCCTTCCCTACCCCCTACATAACTGCAGCATTACTGTTGTGTCAGCAGCGCGACACAAATACCCCCCCTCCTCCGACCCAACTACTCATGTCATCACATTTCTCGCGCTGCCGTGTCCTCTTGGCGGATCACCGACCAAGCTACCGTAATACCGGGTTGACTTGAAGATTTGTGGGGTTGCTTTGACCATTAAAAAATGTTTGTTATGATGTATTTTAAATAGATAGTTGAACCCGAATGTTGAAATAATTCCTTTGATCCAGGCAAATATTCAACTGTTTTAATAATTTTTATATTTGCACGAGATATAGCTTGTTTTATAGACATATTTTAATACTAAGTTTCACAGTAATGAACATTTTCTATCTTTAATGGTTTTTGTATAATGGCAGGTCAAAACCCAAATTTGCATACAACGGATTTATACAAGAAAGGAAAACGACCTGACTTACAGAAATGAAATAATTCATTATGAAGAACAGTTTCACGTGCTACGTCAAAATATATACAAAAAACCACGTTAATTATATTCTGTATTTAAAAAATTGTTAAAAATTAATATAAAAGTTGCAAATTTTCAGCAAATGTTTTAAAAATACAAAAAAATGCAATGCGGTTTTTTACGTACCTTGATGTAGCCCGTGACCCCGTTCTTCAATGTGAATTATTTCAGTTCTGTAAGTCAGTTGGTTTTCATTTCTGGTATATAACCGTTGTATGCAAATTCGGACTCTGACGTGCCACTATGCAAACATTATGAAAGCTAGAGGTAAATGTCATTACTGTAAAAATAGTCACGATAATGCCTACAAAACAAACAATAGCTTGTACAAAAATATAAATTATTAAAATCATTCTAATCTTGTGTGAACTCTCTCCTTAATGCGCCCGCCTACCCCACGCTTAAAATATGTTGCAGTGTGTTTGTAAACAGGTTTTTTTTTTCTACGAAAATATTGCACGTGTGTCCATTGTGCCAACGTATGAAAAGAAAACAAACTTCAGACAAGGTCGGAACCTCATTGTTAAGACGCCACGTTAATTGAAAAACACCATTTCTAAGCCCTCCAACGTGGATTAAAACGGCTTTTTCAGACTACCGTACTTCAAAATGTACTAACCGGATGTATGTGAAACTCAGATTGCGACCTGCACTGAACTAAGCTGCAGACTTTCCACCAATAAAATTAAATGGCCACCACTTAATGTCCCATAGTAAAAACCGTTCGGGGGGAAGGTTGCACGCTAGTTCAGCGCTTGGCTCGTTGAGACAACGCGGCATTGGATGCGCGTTTCAAGGTCGACCTTACTGCTCCTTCGCTTTTGAGCCTCTCACGCGCGGGTAGGCGTAGGCGTAGGCACAGGACGCCGAGCGGTGCGTGGAGCTTCGGCCGTTACCAGAATATTCGATTAAAAGTCGGTGATATCTGCTTGGGAATTACATTTGAAGAACGTTGCACGCGTGTATATCCAATTGAAGTTCATCGCCACTCTAATTAAACCGTGTTTTCTACCGGCCGGAAATAGAGTTTTTGCAGTATTTTTTTAGGTACGTAAATCTTGGCGTAGGATCTTTTTAAATGTATAGGCGTTCACAGTGCACCTTTAACTTTAACGTTACGTCATAAAACGATAGGACTATCACTGAATGTCTCGTACAGAAGCATTGTCGGAGAGGAGACTGCACGCTAGTTCAGTGACTGGCGCCTAGAGGTCTGGTTGAGACGTGATACGCATGCTGTGCCGTCCTTATCGCTGGCGCACTTCTAGGACTCTAAACGTGCAAAATACGTTCACCCAGGCCGCCATCTTAAAACCATGGGTATCTATGTATGATGTTTTTACGAGTTTAATAATTTAAATCTTAAAAGGGAGCAGATACAAAACTGTTACATAGAAACGTTGAAAATAGTTTGTACTACGTAGTCTAAATGTTTCAAAACATAAATTTTCTATAACTGAAGAGTTGAAATTTAAAGGAGACTAAGTGCCAGAATCCACATTTTCTCGATTATTCCATCATAGTGGTCTATGTGCCATACCCTACGATCTTCAAAAGAGGTAAGGCAATACCGTTATTGTTATAGGATTTCTATTAAAATGTAATAAGTACCATGTCTAGTGGTGTTCAAGAGGGAATAAGCACCATGGATAATGTTATTCAGAAGAAATAAGTGCCGTGTGTAGTGATATTCAAAAAGGAATAAGAGCCATGGCTAGTGATGTTCAAGAGGGAATAAGTGCCGTGATTATATATATAAGTGGCACTGTGTACATTGGATTCCGACGCTGTTTTGTTTAGTTAGGAATGTCTGTAAATGTTTGGTGTTTTGGTAGCCAACAATGTCAGCGTGATCTGTTCTTACTATTAAACTATGTTATTCCGATTAAATATGTTAGTGTATGCTATTTCTACGTTTTTTATGCTTTTCCCCGGAAGTAGGCTTTTGGCGCTTAGTCCATTTTGAATTTCAACTCTGCAATTTTAACTAATTATCGACGTAATTAAATTTTCTTAAAGTCAATAATAAACCAATATTGTAAATCTTATTTTTGGAAATATTAGGCCACATAGTACAAACAATTTCCAACATTACCATGTAATGCTTTTGCGATATCTGCTCCCTTTCAGAATTAAAAACATTAAAACTTATTAAAATAGCATAAAACGGGACGCGTGGTCTTAACGATTGAAACTTTCCATACTAAACGAAATACATACCGAAACTTTTACTGGACTAACATATTTAAGGTGGTTAAAAAGTTTGTAGTCCACCTTTGTGAAATTATCACGGTTAAAAAAAATAAAATTTTAGCTCTTTACTGGTAAACATAATAATATTTTTAATTATCAAAACAAGCGAATTTACGTGTAGGTTTTCTTATTTACTGGATAGATTATATATAAGTTAAATATTTTGAAGTACCTAACTCAAAAGTGCAGTATTTTGAGTTGTTTTCCTTTAGAAACGAGTAATCGTTATGCATCAGTTGTAGCAAGCACAATGCAAATTCGAAATCCTGATTTTGAGTTATGATCACGACTCGCTTCTCAAACAATTATAATTCATATTCACGCCTTTCGAATTCCGTATCTACGAATTTATCGTATACGTTAAACGGTAGACTAAAATATTAATACTAGCCGTATTTGCGGAACTCAATAATACAATGTAGCCAGCACAAAAACAGTTCTATCGTAAAGTGCAAGGGGATAATGTATCTAAGAAACACTTAAACTCGAACACTGGCATCATTTGCAGTTACTGGTCTGCAACGAGAACATGACACATTGATGTCGGAAGTTACCCATAACTGTGTTATGCGAGCTATCTTGTGTGTATATGTGAATAACTTTATAAACCAGACACGATTACCAATATCCCTTCATGCGCTTGAAATACATTACGGCGAGTTGCGGTTATTTGTTTTTTGAAGAAAATTTTTGAAATTTATTTGCCTCTTCTATCGATTTTTTTAAATACTAACATTTTTCGTAATTTATTTTAAAACATGTCAAGCAGTGTCCCTTGACATGTAGTTTCAGAGTGAATTTTTTCATTTCATTATGGTCATTGGATTTTGCGGCATGTAAGAACTAAACATGCAAATGTTGAATTTGAAATGCCATTATGGGATAGCTTGCTGAGCTAATTTTATTTTCGCAAGAAGAAAATGTTATCCCTAGTAACGTCTACATAAGTAACACTATTCCATACAAATATAAATTTACGATTCTTCCTCACTTAGACGCCTTTACGTGCATATTTACACATCTACGTAAAGTACTCGCATTTCAAACTGTGTCGCTGTAAGCGTACACCCTCAGCATGCTTATTGGGAACATCAGAACTTCAGAATGGATGAGAACAGCTTCTTCAGACTGCATAATGTATGAAATTAGCACCCCTATTAGTAAACACGCAAATGGAAACATGAGTTAGACTTTAAAACACACCTCTCACAAATAAAATTATATTGCCAGTACTTAAAATTTCATAGGAGAAAGAATATGGTAAAGAACATTACCTCAGTTGAGTGGCTTGTATGTAGAGGTGATACATCATTACAATACCTGGTCAGGGATACCCTTAGTTATTTATGTATGTGCTTCACGTACTCATAGACATACGCAGCCTTCATATGGAGCCACCTAAGTCCATGCCCTCTTGTTTCTACTTTTTCAGCTATATTAATTTGTTACGTCTAAATGTGAGCAGATATAAAAAATCAGTTTGGCAGATTTATTTAAAATCGTCTTCTTGACGTTGGCTGTTTTTTAAAGGCAGTAAATACTATGCATTAACTAATTACGTAATTAACGAAATTACAGCTAATTGACTTTTTAGTCGAAATCGCATAATTTCTTAATTTGAAAAAAAAAATATATGTCATGGCAAAAACAATTTTATACAAAATTGCCAAACAGATTTTTTGATATCTGCTCTCGTTTAAGCTTAACAAAATAACTGTCGCAAAAAAAAAAAACAGCAGCAACAAGGAATTAATACATTCTAATGTGTAAATTTTTCACGACCTCGACAGTTTATTTGCTGCGGTTTAAAATTGTAAAGCCACGAAGTGTTATGCCCAAATAAAAAACACTGATACGACCGCCATATTAGCATACAAATACCCAGCATGCTCAATTCTTCGTGACCCAAAGGAACATCGAGTTTTTCCTAGTTGGCAGTTTGCCTGCAACCCTCCACGCTATCGCTCAGAGAACTTTTTTTTTGGCAAGAAAACGGTTGGGGTATCTGTAATCTCCACTGCGTTCTCTGAAAGCGACGCCAGTTCTCGTAATCTTATTCCTCGCGGCAGAATTTGGGTGAGAAATGGAATGTTGATGGCAAAAAGATTTTGTGAAGTAGATGAAAGTTCACATCATGTCGGCAAACGGGAAATATATGTTAGTAAGGTCATAACTGGCGCGGTGTCTTGGCAGTACTTTGTGGCTACGTCATGTTGCCATAGTTGGCTCACAGAGGAGAACTCTTCTGAGCATCATCGTTTTACTTTTTCTGCTCACTGCGTGTTCCTTTGCCGCACCAATGTCATGAAACCATGCGTCGTTATAATGCACTCCGAACTTGAATAAGGGAGAAATGAACTACTCCGCTGAATACTTGTTATTTCCTTAAAAAATTAACAACTGAAGTTAGTGAAACCGTGCTGATTGTTTCAGTGACTAAATAACCCTGATTTAAAAGTGATTTCCATTTTTAAAAATGAGAGTTACGTATCTGTTAACTGATTTTCAGGGAATCCTACGGGTTAATAAGTCAGAAACAAATTGTTAGATGCAATGCCAGTGATTTTAGCATTTTCCTAATTGTAATCACTGAACGGATTTCGTATGCTAGAGCCTACTTTACAAACATGTTACTACCATTGCCCTTTTTCTTCACAAGACCTTCGTAGGGTACAATAATTATGGAGGGAGAAGCAAACTGAAGGTAACTAAATTAACAATAATTAGCAAGATTTTGGATTCTTGTTAGTATGAAAAGTGGTACGGAACAGCGGTGGAATGAGAGAGCAGGAAATACAGGTACACCCCGAAAAAGAACCCGCTACTCAACTGCAACGCCCGCCACGTTTCTCACATTGCGAAAATTGGGAGCGACCTCGCCTAGACTCGAACTCGGATTCCGTGCTTTAGAGGTAACTAATAAGAACACAACACCGCAGCGACCTCTATGAAAGTATGTACTGGTTAGGAATCGGCCAGAGCCTGTATTAAGTAATCATGCCAGAATTTACCTTGGTTGATGTCAGAAAACCATGGTGAACAACGAACATAATGGTTGGGCCAGGTTTAAAATCCTGGTATTCTCGTGAACGCAAGTTCAATGACATCCATTACTGTACAATCTCATTTGGTACAGTAATTCATATGAAACCTTTTTAAATGTTATCAAATTCATCATTTTACTTTTAATAAGTTTAATACATTAGTAATGGAACAACATATTATGTATATTGCTGGCAATATGTATGATGAAACGAATGACAATTTCTCCACTAAAGTGTTAACAGTTACGTAGTTAATTTAATTTTTCCAAATGTTAAAAGACAAGAGTTCTACGACCATAGAGAAAACTGCGAACAGGCTGTTATTGGCCATTCTCATCGGACCGGGGAACTAGTTATCTATCGCGCCGAGGTCGTCAGGAAATTCGTACACAAATGGAGGAGGTTATATAAATTCACAAGTTAGCATGTGGCCAGGTCATAATTTCAGTTTGTTGTGTAAAAACAGTAACACGCATCGAGATATCAAGCGCTTAGTAAGTCAAGAAACCCTGGATTGCTTGCAAACTCGAGGAATTTAACCTTATGAACGGGTAAACCTTGTTACGTTACTGAGAAAGCCTAATTTAATCACAGCAGATTACTAAACGTAACTATCCAAAAGAGTCTGCACGCAGAGTGTACCAAATAACTTAATATAAACAATTTTCTTGCTGGTGAGCTAAAATATAATCGTAGCTTCGAAAGAGGAGCTACGGATCCTTCTTCGACTTAGTGGATTATTGTAAACATACGCCATTACTACGAATTGACTGAAATTGCATTACGTCGACAATATCCCTCTAAATCATTTATGCGTATTACAAAAATCTTTCAAAAACAGGTTCCTTCTTTATCTATCATTCGATTCCCTCAAGCTCACCACCGACCCTCCAGCGAGATAATATCCTCGCGGTCATAATAATTTCTGCTTGATTACACTACTTTTTGGTTAGTTTAAGGTCTTTAAGGAGGCTGGGCCCACGGCTATGAGCGCCGTTCCCAGGCGTATATTAACGGCAGTTTAGCTCTTCAGCAGGGGCGCTAATAGAACTATTAATGAATAATATTGTTTTAAAAGGCTATCGTGCTCGGATATTTTAACAGAGTAGCCTATCGAACCTTCACTCTAAATTATATTTAGTATAATATTAACAGTTTCAATAAATTGCATGTATTTTTCACTGGCCAATTTGTTGTTTCGTCAATGTTGACTGATAAAATAGTGAGAAAACAATAGATTGTGGTAACATATTGAATTAGTAAGCATATTTCACCATTGAATCAATACAAATTCTATTATTTAATATGTAATTTGAAAACTACAGTTCATATCTTGTATAGGCTCAGAATTATCACAGAAATGTAGTTCAAGTCTCTTTTTATTCAGAATGAAAATTTCTAGTTGTAAGATGCAATTTTAACATTGTAATTATCAGATATGTTAGTTGTAGAATGAGAGTATAAATTAAGTATTCAGCCGACGGACATGGCAAACAATGATGGTTTTATGACAAGACCCAGAAATGAGCCAACCAAGGTATAGAGTAGGAAGAGAAAAGCTGCCGGACAGAGGGCGGAGCTTACAGAGGCCCCTGCTGTGAAATAATTTAAAATATTTGATAAATTTTAATTAAGTAAGGAATGGTTTTTTAAATCCTGTGTATGTTAAATATTGTCAATGTAAACATGGTAAAATTTTATTATAATTAAGTAAACAGTTCTGTAGTAACCGCTACACAAAGTCAATCCTACTGTCCTCGGAGATGAGCTGCTATTGGTTGGAGTGTTTCCAGGCGTATTTTCGGATAGAAGCCTCAATTTTGGTAGATTTTAGTAACTCGTGAAGTGATCGCCGAGGAAGGCGGACGTGAGGTCACGTGAGTGTATTTAAGCAGCCGTATTTTCGCACAACCTGAAGTTGTGTGGGTCGAGCAGTTAACCGCACGACGGAGGCTGTCTGAGACCGTGCTATAAAAACTCCGAACCGCCGCCACAGAAAATAGATATCCACGCTTAATAAAACATCAAAACTGAAGTTCGTCCAAACTCTGTCTATTCGTTCATTGTCTGTTGTTTCACTGAGTAGCAGCTAGTGGACTAATGGTCGGGACTTGAGTTTGCATAGGATATTTGATTCTAACGTGCAGGTCATTGAATTCGCGAAATTTCACGATCTCTAATTATAAATAATATCATCCACTAATTAGAAATACTCACCAATAGCACCAGCATAGAACACGACATACCTCTTATCAGTTCTAACAGTATAGTTGCTGGTCGTAGGATACACATTGTAGCACTCTCCTAAGAGATAAAAGACGAAGGCTTGTTACGTTAAGACTGCGTGGTAGATAAATAAACGCTGAAAACATCAATTGATTCCTATGCTTTCTTCGAAGCCAATATGGATAAAATACTCAATGACAATACTAGGCAATGATATTGGCCAACTTTATGAGTAAATAATTATCCAAAATTACTAATGAGTTACGCGTGATCTCTTGTGCCGCTGTTAAATGCCAGAGGTTCCGGCGTCAGAGATTGTGCCTTAGAAGTTCGTAACGCTGGAAACAATTTTGTTTAAAACGTTGGCTAAAACTACTGTCTAGGATTGCTATTGTTTAATTTTCGCATATTGGCTTCAAGAAACCTACAGTTATAGACTAATGTTTTCAGCGTTGAATTATGTACCACGCCATCTTAAGTTATTATCAGAGACTCGGGAATTTCTCGGGTATAGCGACCAGCTGACTGTACTTCACAGTCCCGTGTACACTCTCCTCAGCTACTTGTACATTGATTGCCGCTACACTTAGCAGGTAGTTGTGCACCTGACAACGTAGCGTGGGAGTCAGCAGGTGCTTTCATGCCGGTTTTCCATTGGTTCACAGTTCTCAAGTACGAGTTACATTAACTGTGACTCAATCACGAAAGCAATGACAATGTACAGGATTTTGAAATCTAACATCTACTCAAATTAATTCCCCGAAATTTCTGGATCTCTTAGTTATTACTCACTCGCTAATTCCCGTTTGTGGACTGCTCTGCACTTCAGTTATACGCCCGTCTCCAGAGAAGCTTATTATGAGCGTGCTTATGAACCTTTTCCCCTTTCGTCGAGAAAATGTGTTAACTCCCATACCTCTTCATCCCGTTGTTGACTGTAGCGGCATTCTACAACCGAACTGCTAACTCTCTGCTTAAAGCATCATCATCACCCCCGCCAGCAGATTGCGTGGTTTCCCACACAGCTGCGTAGCAATGTATTTTTCTTAAATTAATTTCCCTGACCAGCATTGTTGACATTCAATTTTTTCCCCTGTTGTTACTAACCGATAAGGAAAACATAATTACAGTGCTGTCTCCCTGACGCACGAAGGTTGGGCTGGCGAGACGGAGGATGGAGAGGATTTTGTGATCAGATGTATTTTAGTCACTAAACGGTTATCACAGTAGGTATTTTGTCAAACGGGTACTTTGGTCTAATGAGTCATCTGATCAAACGGGTCCTTTTGCACAAACAAGTCTTCTTTTCCGTATGGGTCCTTTGGTAATATGTAATTGATTTTCTCCCGATTGCTACATATTCACAGGAAGAAAGGAACTACCTAGGCATATTTCTTTACCAGGTAGTAAGAAGTGTACACGTGTGGTTACATTGGCAATTGCCTTTATTGCTGCTAATAGATGGCGTTTTAATGGGCACAACCTCATTACATTAACACGTTGCTTTACAGTTCTTACCACCATTACTGAACAGTAAGAAGAGCATAAATCTCATTATATTATTTTCATACTACTAGAGAGGGACGCGCCAGATCTATGGCGGTGGAAGGGTTGAAGTGGGTGAATTATTATGAAAAAATTAGCTCTTGCAATGCGGTTTGACACTTAAGGTGCGACCGTCTACATATATATATATATATATATATATATATATATATATATATATATATATATATATATATATATATATATATATATATATATAT
>PNEQ01064093.1:0-19738 GCA_003012365.1 Medauroidea extradentata | reverse complement strand
ACGTAAGGAGTGGGGCCAGCCGCCCCCTCGGCCCCTGCGAATTGTGTCCTACATGCCACCCACCAAATATTTATTAAACTAATAATAACTGTATAGTTCACGTCAACTTCTCATGGACGTGTCACATCTGTCGAAGAGTTTGGATTCACATTTTCTTTAATGGTACCACTATTATCGTAACGCACTTATGTTTATTTCTGGTAATGAATGGCGTTTACGTGGTGTATAATAATAGTAATGATATCTATGTATAGAATGGTTCACTGGCTGACATATCTAACCACAGTCCAAACCGCTGGATTTAGAAACTTGAAATTTTGAGTGTAGGTTCCTCTTAGAGCTTAGGAGAGCATTAGGAAGGATTCCGTTTTAAATTGGACCCCTAAGTGAATAGTGATTAAATGTGTTTTCCGTGAATCGTCGATGTGGCTACAACGGGCTACAGCCGTGGATTTTATATGGATCGCACGCTTGAAAAATTTCAAACTAAGACAATTTCAGGATTTTTCAAAATTCGAAAACTAAGTGGGTCGAAAGTTATCAAATGTGTTTTTGTAATTCCTTGATCTCTAGCCAATTCTTCAAGATACGAGTTTTTTTTTTCAGGATCATGATTACGTCAAATCTCGAGAAATATTTTTCGTAAATTTTAAAATTTGACCCATCAGGGGTGTAAATTAGTAATGTGTGTTATTATTGAATAGTTAAAATAGCTCGGACCAATGAACTACTATCGTGACTTTCATTTAAACTGAATGCGGAAACAAATATCTGAAATGAGGTTACAAAAATGTTCGAGAGCCGACTTACTGGCAAGTTATTATTTAATGTAAATATTGGCGTTTTTTTGCGATTGCAACTTTATTGAATTTGTCATTAATTACTTTGTGAAATACTAAGAATATCTGCCTTACCACAATTTAACTGCATGCGAATGTACAGTAGAGTAACGTAGTAGAGTACTCTCATTGAGTCAGTACTTAATTCTATGTTTGAAGGTATAAAGTCACGTATTTATAAATTCATAAAGGAGTCTTGCGTGACATCATACCTCCAACTATAAACTACACCTTGGAAATTGATATATTGGTTGGCTATTTCGTTCCATAAGCGAAAAATTGGACGATAGTACTCGGCATTTAATGTTATCACACACTAAAAAAAAAAAAAAAAAAAAAAGTGCCCATAACATAATATTTTGCCATTATGGACCTCATCTAATTTTTTGGTAGTGACCCCAAAACATTTCTTGTTGCTCCTAGTAAAGTGACTTAAAAAAATTAGCACTAAAAAAAATTTGGTGCGGTTCACACTGAGTGAACAATTTGTTGCCACCACAAATTTTTTTTCTGCGTGGCATAAAGTGCAAACAAGCGCTCCAGGCGAGCTTTCGGGAGTACGTATTCCCGACAATTTTCCAACTCGATAAACACAGTCATCCACAGGCCTTGTATAACATCGTAGGAAACGTTCGCGGCTTGGTGGAGGGCCGCTTGTAACAATGCTTGCCGCCTCTGCAACGATTTCCTGTCATGCTCGACCCCGGGCCGCTGGCAACGCACCTACCCTCTCCACCCTCATATACAAACACACCACCCTCCCTCGTGTCTCACCACTCGAGTGACCGCTAACCTGACCACCGTGCCCGAGAAGTATCAGGCTTTCTAATAAGTTAACTGCTGGAGTAAGATAGGTTTGCTCAGTCATCTTACAAGGGTTTATAGATCACAGGGACGGATACAATAAGGTTTGATATGGGGGGACAGGCGTTATAATTACATTCCCTTTTTCAGTTCCAAGCACTGAAAAAGAAGTATAAAGTAATACAGAATATGCCTTTACTTCAATAAAATAAAGTACAATGAGTAAAATATTTAACTTGGGTTTGAATGCACGAACAGGTATTTTTCTTTCCGTGTTATGTTTACACGCCTGCAAACAGTTCAGGTTTTTAAGAAGGTGAAACTGGAAGCAAGGAATTCATGAAATGTTTAACATATTTATTACATATCTAGGCTTACTTTAAATTCCCGCCATCTTAAAACCCCGATTGTTTGCGGAGTTTAGACATAACCTGGTTACAGACAAATCATGGTCACGTGACTGAGCAAAGATGGATAAATCCAATAGGTTACTTATGAACACCTTAAGGAAGATGAATCGCCAAAGCAGTGAACTTTCCCAATTTTCGTGAAAAATATTTTCCCTCACTTATTATAGAAAATGATTCTTCTGTATACCTTCTTACGTTATTACATAGTTATAGACATTCCTAGTTTTGGAGCTCTGACAACCGAAAGGAAAATAAATATTGATTTCCTCTCTGCTGTCAGTGCTTCAAAAACAAGAAAGTATATGACCATGTAATAATGTAAGAAGATATACAAAGGTAACACCTACGGAATTCATAGCCTCGATTTTCGATAGTCAGTGAGAATTTTTCTTAAAAAAAAATTTTGAAAATTCTCTGCTTTAGCACTCCATCCCCTTTAAGGAATGTTCAGTAAACAGTATAAACTAAATTTTTTATTGTCTGATGTCTAGAAGGCGCAGTGACGCTACAAGACGTTCCCTGGCGCGCGGCCGACACATCGTCGCGTTGTCGCGACCGCCAATAATGCAGAGTGCATCAGTACAGCGGCTACACACTTTCAGGAGAGAGATAGACTACACCCAGACTACGGGAAATCACATAGCAATGCACAGTCGGAAACGCTTTCTTGTGACACAAAACACAAGTAAGGAAGGACACGAACAAGAGGAGAAAACATATTTATTAATCCTAACACAGCAAAAATGCTGGGAAGTCTTTGGCAGGTGATGACGATCAATGTCTCTTTATGCTCTTTTTTCGTAGTATTTTGCTTCTTCGGTTTGTTTGTCCTTTGTTGATAATTTTTCTCAGGCTTAATCCTTTTATGTAACTGCGATTTTTTTTGCGACTCAGCAACCTTCGCCTGCAATAGCGTATATTAAAAAAATCTAAATTTCTCTGTTACATAATGTGGAACATCTATCCCTGGCTGGGATTCGAATCCGAAACCCTCTGCACTGCAGGTCATCGTGGTGCAATCTACTATGTTACAAGGGTTAACATTAATGTAAACAACAACAATTCACATTGTGACCTAAACTATTTATTATTTTTCTGACAGGCGTGCATGCAATCCGTGCGCGTATGTCGAGGACACGCACAAAACACGACAAACGCAATTTATCACACTTAGTGTAAACGCTGCTGAAGGCAGTAATTGCATAGTAAAATCACTACCACCGTCAGTCCTTCCTACTCTTCTCGTCTAAGTCCTTCACGTTATTTTCAAACACTGCTTATTCCTTCCTTTCAGACCTTATCTTTGCTGGGAATCTGAACAACTCATTTGCCTTGGGCAGTTCGGTCTGAATGAACAGGCTTGTTCGGAATACTAAAATTAGCGCAGACCGATTTCTTTGCTGTTTACATTTTTTCCTCTCTACTTATTAACGACGATAGCAATAGTTATTTTAGTAGCTTCACAACATGGCAATCTTAACATTGAATTTATTCACACATAAAAATTCCTCACGGATAGGAAATATATCTACATGTGTAATTTTTTTGTTAATTTTATCTGCTTTTAATAAAACAACGAAGGTAATTCTCTACGCTATCTTTTCTGAGATTTTTTAAAATTAAGTTGCATGTTGCTTTTATGTAAATTTATCCAGTTCTTTTCGTATCAACTTTTTTTGGCTTCCTTTATAAATCAGGTGGTGAAAGTAGCAGTCGTATTTCTCATTTTTAGAATAGTAATTTTTAATTTTACCTTGCCCTTTGTACGAATTTTCGGTTTATAAATCGGTAGGGGCGAATGTAAAGTTTTACCTTGCGCTGGTTATTTTTATGATTTATATTTAAAACAATAAATTTTATAAGCATTCAACTACACGTTAAAATGATTTTTTGTTCATTTCAGATAATATAACCGTCCACCACTTCGCTTTTGTTAGTAAATGAGATGTATTGTTACATTTTATGTTATGCTGATTTCATCCAAGAACGTTGACGAAAAATCTGGTGTGACAAAAAAAAATGTCAATGCAAAAACAGTCTTCGTTTTCCAAAGGTTTCTATTGTTTTATGCGGATTAAGAAAAAATTGGTTGAACTTCTCGCTAATATTTTACCTGTAATTTAGAATTTGACCGAACATATTTGGTAAAATGACAACTAACATGGATCGAATTCTAGAGTTCATCGGAGAGCTTTAATTAACCAGTGGTTATACTAGATTTTAATAACCCTTTCTCTGCATATTAAAGTACAGTGTTAACACTCTGTTTGAATTATTGTTTAATGCATTCTAATGCATAAGCGCTCACAACATATTTCAGTGATAGGCGAAACAATTATTTATATCATTCACTGATACCAGTGAAACATTAAAGTGAGGTAAAATATTGATAATCTACGCAATATAGTTAATAACTAGTATGGTTTGGTACAATTATGACTAAATCACCATTAAAGTTGAATTAAAATAAGTTTCACCCCTGGTATAATTTTTTAGAGGAAATTAGTTTAATTTGCCCTGTTGATAGCCTGCACGTGTTGCGCGGTGAAATGTACTAAAAACAGTATATTCTTATTAAAATACCACCGAGTAAAACACACACATATCGACAGTACATCTGAAATAAATTTTATCTTTTCTGTGCCACTTTTAGGTCGAATTTGAAAATAAATCCTAAGAATACTAATAAGTGTATTTATGAAACATCATTCTCAAGTGTACGTCAATTTCACATTTTGATTGATTTAATAGATATACAGGAATATTTGAAAACACGTTGGATTTCTTTTCATCCCCTTAGGGATCAAACTTAAAAAAACAAAAAAAAAAAACTTGAAATTGTATACTAGACATGTGTACAAGTACCTAACTGTAACGAAAATGACGAGACGATAATCCATTGATTTAGAGCTATATCGATGATTTATAACAAATAAATTTCTTCCCTTTTCTTTCCTTAAGGATCAAATTCGAGAAATATTTTTTTTTTGTTATTTACGTAATTATAATTTTGAAGCGAAAATCAGCTCACTAATGTACACGCCATGCACTAGGAGGTTCGCAATAACACACTTTGTTACTTATGTCTGTTTCTATTAGCTAAAAATGGCGTGTTCTACTCACTGGGGAAAGTGGACAGCAAAAAATTATCTCAAAAAGAGGAAGAAACGCAGGGAAATGAGGCGAGATATAAATTGCATTAAAGCGTGCGGCGGTTAAGGCCTTTAGCGCCAATGGTATGAACAATGGACGACGATAGGAGTACAAAGGAGAAGATTATAACTGAACACATGAAACTCTAAATAATGTAGAATAATAGATTGATCACTTCATTACTATTTTATGTGCAGGAAGTTCGAAAACTCACACAAAACATTTAGATAAGCAATACAAATGAACCGCATACTACAGAACGGCAAAACGTCCACTTTTCATAATTTTTCATAAAGAGAACTTGTCCTGGACTTGTTTCCTATCTGCAGTACACAGACAATATTGACGGCATTGCCAGGCCTCTGCTATCGTGCGGACATGTTTCCCTTCTGCGGTACAGGATCCGTTGAACCATTCACAACCGAAGATGTAAATGTGAAAATGTTGGACATGTTGCCTTTCTGCAGTATGCATGAGGAGGGAACACGTGGGCTAGCGGATCACGCATCTAATGCAGACTTGCGACTGGGGAACCCATAGGCATCAAATAGCCTCTAAGGATGACATGCATTGTGGTCTTACAAGTGAAGAAGCGCCGGAGTGGGAAGGGCGGGGATCTCCGGGAAGGCTTGTCGACCAGCGACATCGTCCGACGCGATTCCCACGTGCGAAAATGCGGGGACCGAACACGTCGTGGAACCGACCCCGGACTATCTTTGCTGTGGGAGGCGAGCACTCTGGCTACTGCGCCAACCGCGACCAGCCTTTACCTCGTAGACAATTGTGAAACATATTAATTGCCCACGAAGTAAAGGAGAATATTCTTTGCAAGCGGCTTTAAATAATACCAAGATTTTTGTAGCAACGTTTATTGTTATTTCAGATCTACACCTTACAAGGGGAAAAAAAAACACTTCAAAATCCGTCTGCCTACATAAATTGAAAGGGATAACCACCGTGCTGCTAACATCTTTGTATTTTTAAAGTAAACTGTAGGTTTTGGCCACTTGCACAATCTGTGAAGTTAGGGTAAAGTGGGATACGTAAAAAATATGTGTTTTGGAGTAAATCGAAAAAGGAAGTTTGAAGACATATAGAATATAATGGTATATACTAACGTACAAATTTAATGGTTTCCTTCTTCTTAACCATTAGATTTATAAGAATGTATGGGCTTATGGACATTGTTTATGATGTGTTGATAAAACCGGTAAGACATTAAACATGCAAATCCACGAAGACAACAAGACAGTTAATCGTAAAGCTAAGAACTAATGTACTCGATGGAAAAAATCAGGTTTCATTCAATTAACTTTTAATTTATTTTTTACTTACTCGTATTAAGAAACTCCTAATTAGGAGTCCAGTCAAACTGCAGCATAACAGACATAATAAACAAAAAATAAATAAAAAATAAAGAAACTCTGAACATAAAATTATAAAGAGATTCGCCAGACAACAGTTGGCAACAGTTGGCAACATACAGGTTGCCTACGTGCATCAAGTAATAACCTGGCCGTCTGATATCCTCATCCAAGATTTATTATTATTTCTTATTCTCTCGTAATGGTCATCCAACTAAAATATGTTTGGTAATTTTCATCTTCAATATTTGCCTTACAAGTTCGGGTCACCCAAGTCGGACTTATTTCGCAATACTGACGTTGATTGGTGCAACTATCTTATCTTAAAATGAGGTGAGATGAGAGAATTTTAAGGCCTTATAACAACGAGGTCTTAAGAGTTGATGAGGGTGAAGTGTGGTGCAGGGACAACACAACACCCACGTGCGAGCACGGATTCGAACCCAGGACCTCTTACACCGTAGATCGGCGTCAAACCGACTACGCAATAGAGACCGGCATCTTAAAAGGAGGCGGGCCTAGGGTAGATAGGCAGGTTATTATAGACAGAACCATAAATAAGATTAAACATGAAACTGGATAGGAAAATGTTATGCGCTAGTGTTTAGAAAGCATTCCAAGATTCGTCTGGGGCTGAGACGTGAAAACTAAAACCGTAATCAGAGTGGTCAGACCGTGATTTGATCCCATGTCATCCAGAATACGAGGCCGGTGTCTTAGCACTGCGCCTCCTCGCTTGGAGGAAGAGGGGACAAGTAAATATAAGTTCACCAGCGAGAAAGAATCCAAATACACGAGAGTAAACATGGGTGCCCCGAGAAATACCCCCGCTTCACGACAATGTCTACAGCATATTTTACTTGTTTATCTGAGTAGGGTTAGGATTTTCGTCCCTCGTGCAGAGTTCTAAAGGGACGGCGAACTGTTTCCAGAAAAGCTGGCTTACTGACACACTCCTTAGTTTTTAGTTTACACTCCCAAAACAGATCTGCACTACGGCAGCCCAATCAGTGGAGATAAATTCTCCAGTTAGGAAGACTTTCGCTCGTGTTAGTCACAGTGGAGGGCCAGAAACCATTTCACCTACCAACTGCCAGAGTAAGGTTGAACTCGGTCAAGCCACCTTGGTGAGACTGAGGTCTGCCCAGCCTCTAACAAGGAGCGGATCAGCTGTGGGTTCTGGAGGGCCTATGCATTAAAACATAGCTATACCCACACTCCAAACCCCGGAAAATTTTGGATTTTAGGGTGGAAAATATTGCTATTAAAGGAGTTCTCAAAGTATGTATATATATATATATATATATATATATATATATATATATATATATATATATATATACCCTTTAAGGAGTGGTAATACATTGTACATTGAAGTTATAAAATTAACTAGTTTCAGTTTTAAGATTATTCCATATGGTTGTAACAAATTATTTTAGTTGATAGTTGTGCTGTCTTCTATTAAGCTCTAGGGAAAGGATGAGGTAATATTTTCAATACTTTACTTGTCATTTATTTGGTTTTATTTTATTGGACGAGTCTCTGGAGGGTACATGACCCCTATGGTACACTCCCCCTCTACATCCACCCCTACATCTAGCGAATCAGTCAATAAAGCTTCTTTTTTGCGGTACAACACACCACAGAAGTTATGTCGACAGCCGGAATGATTACGAATAATTCAACAAACGAAAGGTTAATCCCTTCCGTAGTCGAGAAGTTTCCACCAGGGAGATGAGCAAGGTGGCGCAACGATAACACGTTGGAGTCGTATTCGGGAGGATACGGGTTCAATCCCGGCTCCGGCCGTCCTTATTTATATTTCCCATTGTTTCCCGAAGTCACTCCAGGCGAGTACTGATATGGTTCCTTAACAAAGGCCATGGCCGACTCCTCTCTCAGCTTCTGTCACTGTACCAAGTTGTGTAATCGTCTCTAATGACCTCGCTGATGACGAGACGGTAATACCTACCACTTACCTTTCCCCATGCAGACGTCCAGAGAGTGACCGGATTGCGCCCGAACGCCTATTCTTAAGGTGGTCACCTGGGTGAAAGTATTTTGCGCGTTCGCGTTCTAGGAAAGCGGAAGCGGCAAGGACGGCCTAGCACGAGCATCACTCCTCTTGGCGCATTTCAGTAAACTTCTTCTCGTCGACAACTCGCCTCGATGAGATATTCCGTGGTGACCTTATCATTTTACGACGTAATATTTACGATTAAGGTGTACTCTACACGCCTATACTTTATAAAATATCGTACAGCAAGATTTTACATGCCTAAAAAGGATCACGAAAACACCCATTTTCGTCTTTTTCGGCTGCATATAAAGAAACTTTAGGGACGCAATGAATACCTGAAATGGGAATGCACACGTGTAACGTTCTTTGAATGCAATTATAAGCAAGTTTTAGGCCCGAAGGCCAGCACACTCTCCTTCCACCAGCATTGAACCTGTACTCGGACGAGTGAATCAATGCGTGGCACATATCCTCTTCTTTTCTTGTGACTCCTGTTGTTGATTTTGTGCCTGTGCTAGCATAATTACTAAACACGGCTTTCTGCCGGTAATCCATTTAAAACTTGCCCTCCTCGTCAATAAGTGTTCGCTCAGGCCTTTAACCAGGCGGCACCTTATGGGCATCGGAACCTACTCTTTCTAGCACCTTAACTCCCTTTTACTCCTGCTCCAGTTGTCTTAGCCACTGGTCGAAATCTTCGAGTCGCTTCCCAACCTTTGTAGCAAGCTGTACCACTTCTCAAAAATTTCTTTGTTTGCCAGTATAGCTTTCAGTTCTACATTAACTATTTCGTAGTCTTATTATGCAATTATAAGCAGACATAACCTACGCACTCTGAGAATTTTTCGAATAATCTTGTAACGGCCGAAGCTATTCATACCATTCAGCGGTCATGGCAGGCGACCACCTTAACATCTCTCTGTACAGTCATTGTCCTACAGCCACTATATGCTTGTAGAGTTATTATTCTCGCTACTTCTTCACCCTGTGCTGCACTCGAAAAGTCAGTCTACAGAAGCAAGACAGTTCTTGGTGTGGTCCCTTGCCGGAAACTTAGTAACAACCTTGAAGCCAACCACTGCTTCGCTTACACTCTGACCGCGCCGTGTATTTAGGTCAACACGGGAGGGTTCCGTGAATCTTCATGTCATCCGCGGCAGTTTCAAACGGAATTATTGACGCAATAAACCGCGAGCAGTGGCAGCCGGACCAATGTGTGCGGAGCCTGAAATATAGCCTGACGTGACTGGCCGCAATCAGTGCATATGAGTCTTCCCGTAGCGATCTGTGACGTGACGTGTAGCAAATCACCGTCCACGGGTCGACAAACACGCCGTAGCTAGCGTCTGACATGTGTAGTTCGTACACATTGTTGCGTCTCATGCCACGATTTCAAGATCCTGAATCTCTCAATACATACCAAAACCCCTTGTCTATCTGCGAACACAGATTTTGTGTCGCAATATTATTTTAGAACATTAGTCAACTTCACATGTTTCAAAAAATAATTTTACCTTAAAACGCAGATAAAGCGTGCGAATGCCCTTTAGGAATGAAACATGATTAGATAGAGTCTTTTAAATTATATCATAAAAAAAGTGGTAAAAATCAGTCAACTCGAAAACATTCGTCTATTCAATGAATTTTCAGCCTGTGCTGCAGTCATAGTGCCATACAAAATTAAGCTTTTAATGTATGTTAGGCAGGTAGGTGGGATGTTGGAAGGTCGATAGTCCAGTAATTTGGTATGTTCGGTAGGTCAGTAGGTAAGTTTTTACGTTGCGTACGCAGGTAATTAGAATATAGGACGTTAGGTAGGTAGGTACGTAGGTAGGAAAGTTGGTAGGTAGGTCGGCCAGTAAGTATGTAGATCGATTTGTGGGTAGATCGGTTGTGGGTATGCCGTGGGTTATGTCGGCAGGTTATAGTAAATAGGTAGGTAGGAAGGCCGATGGTTAGGAAGGTAGGTACAAAGTTCAGTATTAAGGTAATTCGACTGGTAAGTAGGTCGATGGATCGATAGGTAAGTTGATCGCTAAGTAGGTAAGATTGTAGATAAAAAGGTAGGTCAGTAGGCTTGTTGGTAGGCAAGTTGGTCGGTAGACTGGTTGGTAGGTAAGTTGGCCGGCAGGATAGTCAGTCGGTAGGTAAGTCAGTCGGTAGGTAAGTTGGTCGGTAGGTATCGGTACGTTGGAGGGAATAGTATGCATGTATGTATGTATGTATGTATGTGTGTATGTATGTATGTACGTCAGTAGTTATGTAGGTTGGTAGGTAGGTAGGTTGGTAGATAAGGTCGGTAGTCCGGTATGTAGGAAATAGTAAGTGTGAAAACGGCAACTACGTCGGTAGGTAGGTAGATTAGTAGGTACGTAGGTAGGATGGCAGATAGGTCCCTAAGTAGGTAACACTTAACGTTTCGTCGACAGCAGGTTATTAGTGGCGGACTCAACGACTTGGAGAATCAGGAACATGAAGCGAAGTGGCCATCACGTGTATTAAGAACCGTCTCAATTGCCGTTTGGAGTGATTTTGGATTAACCTAGATAGCTGGAATAAAGATATCCTGCCAAGAATCAGGCACGGGTACTTCTGAAAACAAGTACGGTTTAATGTCATGTCTCTATCTTGCTCGGTTGGGGAAACGTGCAAGAAGAAGTACGACAAAAGAACGATTATTGCAGGTAAATAATATATAATGTACGTTCTGTGTATCCCAGGATGGCGAAAAACATTCTGGAGTGGGTCTGCTCCTTAAAGTACCTGGCTGCTTAGGTGCTGTGTAAGAACATTTCTCTCTTGTGGATTACAGTCGTATAGGGCTCTCTTCTACCCGAACTAGGACTCTCTGCGCCACTGGCCAGTATTTACTGCTTCGACTACAATGCAAGAGTGCGCACTTGAGAACTCTCTCCTCTGTAAATTCAGCGCTCATGTGCTACAGAATTTAGTATTGTTTATGCTGCTTGGAGTATGCCTCTTCTGAAACATTTTCCAGACGTTTTGTTTACGAAGCAAGTCAGAAGTATTTTCACTGCACCGTGGATAAATATTTTAGTAAAATAATTTTTTTCTGACTGTGCCTTTCTAAATCTGTGCAAAACACGGATACGATAGCAAGTTTAAGTTCAATAGTTTTTGTTATGTTCTCATTTTAAAATTGTATGTGCAATACTATTCGAAAACTAAACACTGCGACACACCAAATCTCGTTATTTCGTAACAGTGAAATGTGAAGAGGTTTTGGTCAGTTTTTAACATCTAGGTTTTTAGCGCTGGTGCGGAGTAACAAATAAGTGTGGAACAGCGTTATAATGGAGTGGCCGGGGAAACGGGATATCTCCGAGAAAACACGCCGGCTAGCACGAATCTTACATATGAAAATCCAGGGGTCAACCCCGTTGGGAACCGAGCATCTAACGCAATTGGTGGGAGGCGAGTATTCATGCCACTATGCCAACCGCAGTCCCGTTATTTCGTTAAAGAACTTGGAATTTGCTCACACACATTCACACACCGCGCGTGTGAGTGTGTGAATGTGTGTCTGTGTGAATAGACTGAAAACCTGAGGCAAAGAAGCAGAAAGGTCAGTAAGACGCGTCAACTTTGTCACTATGATACGATAAACGTTAAATTGGAGTGCAATACTGTAGTCATGCAACATGATCAGTGGAAGATAAAAGGGCATTCAATAGAGTCCTGAAAACACCAGTTTTTAAGTTTACAAACCAACTAGCAAGCTATATAGGTTGTTCACTTTAAACTTAGCTCTTCCTAACACTCATAATAATAAATTACTTTATTGGATTTATAGAAGTAAAGTTTTGAGAGTTGTGAAATATTTACACTAGTGTTTAGTTACATGGACGTTTTTGCATTAAAAATAATACAGGTGACGACATTATGGCTTACAGAAAATTGTAAGAAGTGTTCAGTTTATCCTGAACAACGTATAATCGAACTGTCGTCACACGCCATACAAGCTCTGGCTCTTTAACGATCTGCAGCTTCCAAGTTGCATACAATGTCTTAACTAAGTGGTTTTTGTTTTAATTTAGAGAAAGGAAGTGTTAAATTCCCATGACTGACTCAAGAAAAATATGCGAGAGCATTTCAGATATCTATATTTTTTTTCCACGTAGACTCCATATACCACTGTATTGGTGTTGTGATACTTCATCGTCAAGGATTTGAAGGAAGTGATTAAAATACCAAAGCATTATCCTTAATACAGAGATTAAAACATGCGCCTTTTTACGCCTTCTGTTCGAAACATAGTGCTTTGTCATGAATACAACGACATTTATAGTTATCGCCATCATCACACTATTTTATTGAACGTTTAATCAATTTTGTTGTTGCTTATTGTATTTCTGAAATTGTTATTCTTGTTGCCAATTTAGGCATTTTCTAAAAAGTGAACTAACATAATGTTGAGTAAAAAAATTCTCAGATATGGAAAATGTGAGGCTCTTACCCGCATCATTGTATGCAAGTCTGCATACTGTTACGGTGTCGCAATCCTGCGACGCCACCGACGCCGCGGGGTTGTGCAATCGTCCGTCCTCCTACTCTTCCGTGACAGCACCGACGCCGCGGGATACATACATATATATTAGCTGCTATACCTCACATTGATCACTAAAGCATAACGATACCTCACCAGTTTTCTGAGTTATCGAGGATTTCTAAAAATACATTTTACCACTTTTCACCCCTTAGTAGGTGTCCACACTGCAAGGGAAAGACATCCTAAACTTTTCATACTTCAAATAGAAAATTAACTCTACCAACAGTTGCCATTAATATGTGCGTATATAACATCAGATAACTTCTCCGTCACCTTGCCTTACGCGGGATTCGAACTCAAGTTCTCCTACTGGTGTTCCAAAAAACTACGTTAAGAGGGCGTGGTACATAATTCAACGCTAAAAGCATTAATCTATAACTTCAGGTTTCTTGAAGCCAATTTGCGAAAATTAAACAATAGCAATCCTAGACAATAGTTTTAGCCAACGTTTTAAACAAAATTGTTTCCAGTGTTACGAACTTCTGAGGCACATTCTCTGACACCGGAACCTCGTGCATTTAACTGCGGCGCAAGAGATCACGTGTAACGAATTAGTAATTCTGGATAAGTATTTTCTCATACAGTTGTAAAATACCATTATCTATGATTGTATTTCATCCATATTGGCTTAGAAAATAGTTTAGGAATTAATTGATGTTTTCAGCGTTTATTTATCTACCACGTACTTTTAAGATAGGTCGTCAGAACACTTAACGTACTAAATGTGTATACACAGACCTGTGCTCGATATGGACCGGATGGCAAAAAGTAACAAATTTGAATTATTTCTCCGTCTTCTTTCTTGCTTTTCAGGATTTCTGGAAATTTTTCCATTTTTTCACCCCATGAATTGTGGGATAATTTTTTTATAGCCATTTAGGTAAGCTTCATTGATATTCAAAAATCATCCTAGTATCTCAACAGGTCTAAGAGATACAGAGGTTTTACTAAAACCACGTTTTATATTTTAATACCCTTGGAGGTTGAATTTCAATAAAGTCTGAACTTCTTTTTAAGGATATGTGCAAGCTTCATTCTGAAGCGAAAATCAATTCGATACCTCAACGGCTTAAGGTTGTTCAAGTGGGGAAAAAACATAATTTTATACTTGTATGAAATAGTGTTAGTTTTGTACACATTACTTGAGAGTACACATACTTCTAACGGAAAAAAAATTAGCTCATATAGTTTTCCCGTAATGGCACTTCAAAGTCAAAATTTACGTGTTTTTACTTCATACAAAACTTGAAAACCAGATAACATAATGAAATGAAAAAAATCACATCAAAACCACATGTCCTGGTCTATGGCTTGTAGCATTTAAAACCCGTTACAAAAAATATTTTAGTGAAATAAAAAATTTCAAAATTTGAAATTTTTTTTTGGTACTTTTAGAAATTTATTTTAAACACAAAAATATTTTATAATGGGTTTGTATATGCTTCAAGCCGTCGACGGCGACGTGTAGTTTGGATGAGATTTTTTTTCCATTTCATTATATTTACTGGTTTTCAAGTTTTGTGTGAAATAAAATTATGCAAATTTTGACTTTGAAGTGACATTACGGGAAAACTGGCTGAGCTAATTTTTTTTCGTTAGAGGTAAATGTACTCTTCAGTAATGTCTACAAAACTAACACTATTTTATACAAATATAAAATTATGAATTTTTCCCCACTTGAACGCCCTTAAGAGTTTTTGAGGGTTTACGGGTTTTTACGCCCTTAATTTTCGAATTCCGAAAAATCTAAAAACAGATAACCGGCATTTTCGTAAGCTTCATTATGAAGTATAAATAACTTGGATTTCTCAACGGGTTTAGGGAGGTAGCCTACTATCGAGGATTCAATGAAAACACTCTCCACCCCTTTATTCCCCCTTAATTTTCAAACCGAGTGAGGTTGTGCAACGGTAACACGTTGGACTCGCATTCGGAAGTACCGGGTTCGATCCCCTGCTCCGGCCATCGTAATCTCGAATTTTCCTTGGTTTCCCGAAATCGCTTCAGGCGAATGCTGGGATTGTTTCTTAACAAGGGCAATGGCCGACTCCTCTCACAACTCCTGTCATTGTACCAAGTTGAGTGTTGCCATCTCTAATGACCTCGTTGTCGACGAGAAGTGATGCTTACTTACATAAACTTAATTTCCGAATTTCAAAAAATACCTTTCTTGTGGGTGCCTACGGCGTAAGGAGACGCCACCATAAAAATGTCATTTTTCTAGGTCCAGCGGTTTGGGCTGTTTGTTGATGAGCGACTGAGTAGGGGACTTCATTTTACACACACCTACACACACCAACACATTAACCTACACACACACTATATATATATATATATATATAAAACACATAATGAGTTAATGAGTCAAGACAGAGTTTGTTAATTTTGCGTGGTAAAGGCATATGTAAAATTTAGTCCAATACGTAGGCTATTTTTAATTTTTCTTAAATGGTGCAATGTTAACCTTAACATCAATTAAAAAATATTATTTCTTTAAGTTCAATTAAAAATACTTAGTCTCTTATTGTTATGATACTATTCAGAATGCTGCAGCTTAATTATAAGGGGGTTCAACTGAGAGTGAATGGTCAAGAAGTTCCTTGTTAATTCAGACGTGATGATTAATAGTTCATGAAGTAGTTAAAGGAAGGAAAAAAACGTTAAGTTCAAACAAAGACCCACATGCTAGAATCCAATGTTATGTTGATCCTCAAGCCCCGTCTGTTCGTTGATTGCTGTTCCAGTGACAAGCAGCTAGTGGACAAGTGGTCGGGGCTTGAATGTACACAGGAAAGTGAATTATAACATGCTGGTCATAGAACTCGCGATTCTCTTCCCTTGTCATAAAATGTTCTTCCTATATTTTCCTATTGTATCACCTGCCGGCGTTTGTCAGTCCCTTTCAGACTGACCCTGTATTTAAGCAGACACTTATTGAAGTATAAACTGAACTAGTCGTGACATAAAATTAGGAAGGGTAACGCAAATATTCACCTAGTTTTCAATGTCGTTAATTTTTTTGACACTAAGTATTTGTCATTCATGTTTTCTCAGTCTTTCATAACAATAGTAAAAAATAATCATATTGACATTATTAAGATATACTTCCTGTTGCCTGCACAGTGTAACTGCTTTCATCGACGAATCCCGACAAAAAAAAAAACATTTAAATTATTCTACTTTTATGAACGAGAGCAGAGAACGGCGGTAACAATTGTGCGTACAAATTTTATAGTTCCCTAGAGGAGGAAAAAAAACGTGAATGGTTTTAATTAGACGATTACACGGTTAGTTGCGGCGTGTAATGGCCGCCATAGGGCACCAGATGCTCGTTTTCTGCCAGCACCATTAACGTAGTTCGCAGTAATCCGCTGTGTTTTTTACCTGGCGAAAGAGCGTGTGTTAAACAGCTTCGGAGCCACAAATAATCCCCGATAGGCCTGATTTGGTAGCGTCTGTCCGTCACCTGCCTTCGTTCATAACTGAGTCTTTATGGGTCTATCGAGGTATGTCAAGATATACAAATAGAAAAATATGCATCATGGCTTTATATGTTAATTTTTGAATACGAAATGTCTGTGCACTTTGTTTAATATTTACACTGAAATACTTTTTTTATTAACTTGTAGCGGAAAAATACGAATGAGCTTAAAATCGAAGAGTAGCCAGGCATTTAAAAGTCCTCACTTTGCCTTAGCCTTGTAAACAATAATTTTAATGCTAAATGAAACCTCAAATCGTTATTTTGACTGTGCTGATTTAAACCGATACCGATGTACGTACAACATTTTATGTCAAACGACGTAGCAAAAAAAATGTAGTTACTTTATGATAGAAATTACCATGTATAAGATTCATACATACATACACAATGCGTGTACCAGACTAAAACTTTATACATTTGTGTAACTCTATTTATGTGGGTCCCTTGTGTGTGACATTAACGTCTCCAAAGGTACAGTTGCACTTATTACAAGATTCTACCGACAGATAAGCAGTGTTAGACTAAAATTAACACTCCAATTTTTTATTCTGCAATTGACAAGTTTGGATTGGTCCATGGCAGTAATAATTCATCAGAATCACTTCCTTAACACGTATACAGTAAATTGTCGCTGTACGTTTAACCACTCAGAAAAATGTGTAGTTTTACAAGTAACAGCTTGTAAACGAATTTCGCAAAAAAAATATTCAGTCAATTACTATTAATAGTGCACAGCAAACCTTTAAACTGGTGAACGATACGATACTTTATTAGTCTATAAGAGCAGATGGAATTTATACTTATAACAAAACGCTCGAAGGAAAACAAAATTGAATTACTTCGGCGTCTGTCGTGTTCGTACAAATATGCTTAAATAAGTTACTTGAATAAATGTTCGAGATTTTGTCAGTTACAATAAATGAGACACTATAAATATATAATTGTTGTTAAATTATGGAGTAATAGGTAGCAAATAATACAGAAATTGTGTGTAACATAACAGGAATTTCATGTGCATTTTAAAATAATTATTTGTAGCGGTGCGAAATAATTATTTCAGAAACTGTTTACAACATTCAAGTACAATAATGATTATAAAAGCTTGGGACTTCAAACTGTGACCTAGTAATGCAGTGTTATTTTGGTAGTTAAGAAAACAACCATGCGTTCGACCTTACGCATATTGCATATAATCCGTATTCCTTGACTGTGTACCTATTTAAAAAACCTAGTAATAGTGTCGTCAGTGTTCAGATTCATTATGTAGTCATTCGTTGTCTTCGTCTATTTTTGTGGCCTATTTTCACACACGTAATTTTTTGTTGTACTGTTTTATTTTTTTGTTTTGTTTTGTGTCATATTTCTCTATAATGCTACATTCCGATCCGGGGTTAATTTGTCTGGATTTTGTTCTGTTTTTTGGGTTTTGTGTCACCTTTTGGATTTGACTTTATTCCTTTCCGGAATTGTATGTATGATACATTTTTGTTCAAACTGCAAATTCAGACTTTTCTTCTTCATTTTTTTGTTTTACTCTAGTGTTTTCTGCCAACTCGGCAACATTAGTTGGCAATGGCGAATATTAAAAAGTCTGTTTATAAATTGTATTGTGCGGGTCTCAGTCACATTTACAGGTATCGCTTACGGACAGAAACTTTTTTTTTTGCGTTTTGGCAAAGAAAATATTGCTACAAAATTTAGTATTTGTAAAAACATATCAGTATTTTCGAGTGATTTTGTAGAATGGTAGTACGTAATTTCACAAATATTTAAGGGTATTAAAAAAATAGTCTGAAAGATCCTGCAGCGATGTGGACAGTGCCGAGATGTATATGTAAGTCTTTGGTGGCATACATGCGTGATCGACGAGTAGATCTACTGAGCAACATAAAATTCAAGGTATTATTCAGCCCGAGTTTCTAAATATTTGACGATAATTATTTCCTAAAACATAAACTGAAGCTGTTATCATACATTTTTTCTGTAACTTTGTTACTACGTTCTCTGATTTTGTCGAGACAGAACACTTAACGATGAGAGAGCTAATAAGTATTTGACGGAATTTACTTTAAATTGAATAATTAGCTAAAATACTTTTTACCGTTCGTCTCGAAAAATGTTATTACATAGACAAACCAATTTGCAACAAAGTTACAGAGTACTCTTGCGTTATCGGCTCTAGTCTAAGTTTAAAACATTTACGTACACCTAAGAATACATAATAATAATATTAATTTAGATTATCTTTTTGCTATCTTATAATATGCTTGACCTATAACAATAAAAACTTTTTATAGTAACATTTGTAAATATTAAATTGGTATTTTATATTTTCTGGAGTTTTTGACACACATGTATTAGAAATTATGTGTACATGTAGTGAAATATTCGAAATTATGTTATAATTATTTCGAAACTTAATTTGACCCAACAATTTTAAAAACATGTTACCTTACTTAGTTCTAAGTGTGTAAAGAGTTCGTAGAATCTGTGGAGAATAGGCTTCATATAGGCTACATAAAGTCATAGAAAAATTCGAAGAGCAACAGTTTTATTAAAAACTAAACTCGGTATGAATAAAATACATAAAACTTATGTCGCTGTATTAAGTACTATACGTGCATATGGAGTTAGATGACATTCCGTTTAACGGGTCTTTTGGATATATCATGTGATAAGCTCTTGTTTCAAATTCCATCATTGTATAACAGTTAACACAGCACCATTTTGAACATAGCACGGTTGAAATACACGAAAGTAAAGTCATATAATATGTGGTATGTGTGTATTAAGTTTAATTATATTCGGAAAAAATATTCCCTCAGATAATCTTTACTATGCTAAAAATTTTAATTAACCGCCAATACAAAAATATGAGCACAGGGTGGATGAAATACACAACAGTCAAATCAGCTTCGCATGTAGTATATGTGTGCACAGTTTGATGAAATACACAACAGTCAAATCAGCTTCGCATGTAGTATACGTGTGCACAGTTTGATGAAATACACAACAGTCAAATCAGCTTCGCATGTAGTATACGTGTGCACAGTTTGATGAAATACACAACAGTCAAATCAGCTTCGCATGTAGT